>JAULBZ010006717.1:0-12124 GCA_032360805.1 Neoturris breviconis | reverse complement strand
ATGTTTATTGTGTGTCACTTATCCATTTGACATAGAAATTGAAAATTTGACCAAAAAAGGTGATTATGTACCTTTAATAGGGTTAAAGTTATATTATCAGATCTCGTATGTTTCTTTCTTACTTGTTTGTTTCGGAAATCACAAAAGAACCGTCAAATCAGAATTTACGTAAAACGGCTCGTTAAATGTCAACTAAAATCGGAATTTAGATCGGCTCACCGGTGCCATGTTTCGAAATAATAATATCCATATTTTTGCGTGTAGCTCTATTTAGGAATGAACTCTGCTTTTCTGCAGGGTTTACGGTACTCAGGGAAAAGTTAGGGACATTTATTTTGAGGTATAGTTCTTATTTTTAAGTTCTATATTTTCTGCGATTCAAACGTATGATAATTCAAAGATTCAAAGACAGCTGTCAAAAATATTTGTCAAGTTTTCGGGGAAAAAATCTTTAAAACGAAAGAAAATCAAGGAAAATGGTCTTGTAAAAGTGCTGTGAACCCTGTTCTGCGTATGGTAAGTAAAACTAACGTTGTTAAACCAATTTGCAGTCCCATGGTCAAAATCGGAAAAATCGGGTTATGAAAAATCTGTTCCATATTTAAATTGGGCACACGTCTTGTAATCAATATTTTTATTTTAGACGCGAAAAAAGTGTTATCCCGGTTGTTGTGATAAGTTGTATAAAAGAAATTGAGAAACGAGGTAATTTACGGCATTTTATAATTTCACACCACAAGTAGTTTAAAGTCTAATGTTATGGTATCAAATTTTGTTTTGAGTAACGTCAAGCTCTGGGTTTTCTTCATTCACGCACAAATCTTTCGCCTTTTACTAAAGATTTCCGTGGAGAAGACCAATAAAATGAGTATATAACTTATTTTTCGAAGCTCCTCTCCGGGGGAGCACTGTTCTATTAATGGGAAGAGCTGCTACTGGGTTTAAATGCTAGAAAAGCTCTGTGCTGTTATTATTGTCTTTGTTTTAAAACCTTTACCTAATGTATTTCTTTAGGAATGGACGAAATTGGTATTTACCGCTTATCTGGTATAGCTTCAGAAATACAAACTTTAAAGAAACTTTTCAACGAACGTAAGCACAACGATATTTTTTAACAATCACTTTTTTATTAATCTACGTCATATCAAAATCAGACTTCCATATAGTTTCAAATCCTGTTATTTTTGTATGATTTTTGAATCGGAATTAAACAGAAATTGATAATTTTCACGAGATCCAGTCAAATTTGATTAACTTTTAGTTGCGAAGAAACCAATCAATTGCAAGATCGTTCTCAATAATTATACATCATATGCAAATAACAAAGCTGTGTTCACAGCAAGTAATCACCGTGAATGAGTTTTAAACATAAGTGTAATAAGTGTGTCCTCTCACTTCTAGAAACACAGTCTGCAGTTCTCGCATTATCTGAAACAGATATACATGCAGTTGCTGGATTGTTGAAACTATATTTCCGTGAATTACCTCAATCATTATTCACCAGTAAACTGTATCATAAATTTGTCGAAGGACTGAGTAAGTTTTTTCTATGTTATGTTGCTTTCACTCTCACCAACTTTCTTAAAAGTATTTCGCACCAATTTAAAGTTTCTTTCCGAAAACAACATTTTTGGTTAGAGAGACAAACTTTTCGCAAATTCCACGTAAATGAAACTGCATAGAGTTTGTTACGTCAACGACGCATGTATTGTTTTGCACGAAGAAAACTACCCAGTACCTTCTCTAGCTTTTAGTTTTTCGTTTAGGTATCACTGATGCAGAAGACAAAGAATTGTACATGTGTGATATTTTACAACAACTTCCACGTGTCAACAAAATGACTGCATTGTATTTATTTGAACATCTACGAAGGTAATACACGTTTTTTGTATGTGTATGTATGTGTGTGTGTTTTTATAAGCAACCACTTATTGAGACTGACACTCAGAGTCGCTTAACTTTACTACTATTCCAGCATGCTTAATAAAAACTATTGAGATATTGTATAATAACATACAATTCTATGATCTAATGAAATAAAGCGTTAAATAATGCTCCTATCGTGGTAGTCTTGTCCCACTATATTTTCTTCTGAGAAGCCCCTCGTTTGAAGTATGCTAGCATTGGGAAAATACCTTAAAAATACAACAACAACCATATTTTTGCTATATTTTACCTCAATATTGTACTATAAGAACCACTATAACTCTCAGCCTGAGCAGTTGCTGAGCCTTGGTTGCTTATAAACTTGTTGCTTTATAAAAAACACAACGTGTAATCGCTTCTGTTGAGGAGGGTGTTTTGTCAACAAACTTAAGATTGATTGGTTCATCAAGAGATCAAAAAAAGCTACCAATTAACTTTAAGTTTGTTCTTCTTAAAAACTAAGGTTTTCACCTTTTACTCAAATAGTGGTCATAAATATTGATAACAATGTGAAATGTTTCTATTTCTTCACCCTCCCCCTAATATTGACGTTGTGAAAATAGCTCTGTCATCCCGTCAACGTATACGGTGGGGGAGAGGAGAACTTTTATGAAACATTTGTGTCCACGATTGTAATCTGGGTGTTTAGAGTATTCGTTGCACCCAAATCTTTCTTGTTTACCTATATGTAGCTTTTATTTTCCAAGGCAATTTTTTGAAACTTTACGAATCATAGGTGCGTGATATCCACTAGGCGAATTCTAAATGAAGACAAGGCTTCATTTAGAATTCGCTTAGTTGATATCCGCCCGCCTATGTATTTCGCCTCATTACAGTATTATTATTAAATAACCTGACATTAGAGCAAATAATCACTGTGTAGGAGAGATTTTGAGAATAGCTTCAGCTCTAGAAATCTCTCCTCCACACCCAGCCAGCAAAAACCTGTTCAAAGTTAGCAAAATAACGCTAGAACAACGTTCTTGGAATGAACTAATCTAACTGTATTTTGCTGACTTTGAACAGGTTTTTGCTGGCTGGGCAGTGATTAGTGTTTCTTGTTTCAAATATTGATTATATCATACATATGATTACACTCATGATTTTGTATAATAGAGTTACTTTATTGGAAAAAGAAAACAAAATGGGAGTGAATAACCTTGCGACAGTATTTGGACCAACCGTACTACGCCCACCCTCTTCTAGTGGTGACAAAGAAAATGAACGAAGCACGTGTTACGTCGGAACATTCGACATTGGAGCTTTAGACGTCATGTCACAAGTCGGAATATTTCGTTACTTTCTTGGCTTGAAAAATAATGAACGCACCAAATTACCGGAAGACGATTTAGAATTATGGCGTAGACTTGATGCTGACAAAGCTTCGAAATTAGAAGAAAAATTGATGGAAACCGCCGAAGAATATCTTATTTAAAATCTGTGCACCGCATGCAAATCCCTTTGCTCGGAAATATATAAGTTCGAGTCAATCGCGAGTATTTCGAAACAAGGATAGAGTAAGATATATGATCGACGTTACACATAAGATTGTAATACGTCATATGAACCTTGAAGACTGCCAAGCGTTGAGTAAATTGTGCAAAACGAGCGAGTTTTAAAAGAAATTTCGAGTGAATATAATGTTTTGTTTTTACACGCATGCATCATCCACAGTGCACTACCGATTATTTACCCTCATATAGTACCCAAATACACTCGATTATCCAGTTAAGTGATACGTACGTGTTATTCCAAACTTATAGTATAAGCAAGGCAACTGTTCCATAGAAAACGCTGACAACAACAATTAGATGCACTTATCAATTTTATGTTTTGTTTGTGAAATCTCGTAAACTTCAAGTTAAATTCGTCGAGTAACCTCGACATTCCTTGACATTCTCCACTCGGTGGATAACGATTATTATTGTGTTATTTATGTTTCATCTTGCGGACGTCAGAATGCAACTTGTTCAATCAAAGCACCAAATCATACAAGGGACCATGAATAACATCCAAGTATTGAGACAAGTTGAACCATGACGTTATTGTTGTGAAACACCCAAGTACACGATTACTAGCCAACGATGAAAAACGTCTCGGCGTAAAAACGTCGTTCTATCGATGTTGACTAATCGTCGTGTGTCATTCTTCACGTTTCACAACCGAATTGAATCTTGAAATTTCGACGTCGAAAACATTTGTTACGCCCAGTAGGCCACGACGTCGAATCAGCGTCGGAATGACGTCGTGCGCCTGCAGGGAACACGCTTTTAATTTTATTATTGATTTATACTTTTATATAATACGCATAAAAGTCATCAGTACTTTCATGCATCAGAATGTTGTCAGCTACCTAGGTCCCAGGTTCTTTTCGCCCCTTTAAGGGTGAAGGGTAATAGCCTGTGAACTAGATTTTCAATAATTAATTATTTTCTATTGTAATTGATTTATTTATCGTATGTAGTAATATTATCTGCGGGGAAGAGTGTCGTCAAACTTGCTGATTGGTTGATTCGGTACTCTTCATCGTATGGAGCAATCTGCAAATATACCTTGGCTAGGAAAATATGTATTTATTAGACCGAGAGTAAATAATCACTGTGGAGGAGTATAGCTATACTCATATAAATCCTTACTCCACAGTGATTATTTTTTATTTTTTTCGAGTATTGTAATGAGAATTTGTAAGCTTCGAAAAATGTGGAAACTGTAGCCCATGTACAACCCCGAAAAAATAAACGACGTCATCATATTTAAATCATAAAAAACGGTCTTAAATATTTTTACCGTTCTATAGAATAATCATTGACCTCAAAACGACTGTCCAGTGGTCAAAAACGTTCAAAGTCAGCAGTAAAGTCGCTAGAACAACGTTGATCGACATTGTCTTTACTGCCCACTGGGTTGGTGTTTAAAACCACTACAAAGAAGAGTGTTGTGTCAAAGAACTGTTATTGAATTGGTTTAAATAAAAGCAAATAATCGCTGTGAAGGAGGGATTCTAAATTGCCACGCCTTGGTTTTAAAATATCTCCAAACTACTCCAAATATGTGCAAAGAGCTCCTCAACTCCAATTCTTCTCATCTATCTTATCAATCAGCAAGACACCGTGTCTTGATAAATACGTAGTGCACATTCAGGGTTCAGACGGAAAATTAGCTGCTTTTAGTAACATTTAGGAAAAACTCAGAGAATTTGATTGGAAATTTTAGAATTCCTGGAAAACTATACATTCGTATATATGTAATTCTCAAAATCTAAAAAATCCTGGAAGAAAGTATGTTTTCCACTGAGTTCAGAGAAAAAAAGGTATATTTTTCAACATAAATGAAGAAAATCTTGGAAAATAACTTCCATAATCTTGTCTGATCCCTGACGTTTTACTTACGTGACACATGGTCAATCACCGCCAATTAATTAGTCATTTTTTCAAAATCACTTCAAAAAAGATGAAACTATGCTTAAAAATCACGGTGTTTGATTGTTGTTCGAGCACTGACTATGTGATAGTAATTTAGGTACCTTATCCATTCTAACTGGAGCTCCAGTCCCAAACTCGCAGTGGTTTGGAACTGGAGCTCAGGCTATTCATTCTGTAACATGATTAGATTTGCAAAGCTTAAACTTTTACGAGAAAAACTTATAAGAAAATGAGCCTCAAAAACACATGAAAGCTAAGAAAACCTCCAGTCTCAATTGCAGTAATTTTGTAAATGGAATGGAAACACGAATAGCCTAGTGTACAAAGCTCTATTTTTTTTTCTCTTATTCTCTTCTTTTCCCATGTATATATAAACTGATATTGATGTAGTAATGTTAAGAAAATGAATGAAGGAAGAAAAGAGACGGAAATCCTTTTGACTTCACTGTACAAATCATCTTTCTCTACTTACATTTTTTAAGTAAATAATTTAGTTATTCAGCGACTTCGAAACATGAATCTGAGTCAAAGATTTTGCAATATATTTGGTTTAACTTGAAGAAATTGATTGGTGTATTCGCACCGAAGAAACCAATCAATTACACGAGTAAGCGTGGGTTAGATGATATTTTGGTGATAATTCTCAGCATATATTTATATACAATGTGTATGATATATTTGAATATTTTAGTCAACCTCGTTCCCAGGGCTTCTTCTCTCTTGACGTTACGGCAAAAGAGAAGAAGCCTTGGGAACGAGGTTGTATTTTAATAAATAAAATAACTATTCTCACTCGGGGCACTACATTACAACCTCGTTCCCAGGGCTTCTTGCCTTTTCGAACACGGAAGAGCAGCTCTTCCGTGTTCAAAAAGGCAAGAAGCCCTGAGAACGAGATTGACTTACATTACTCAATATCTCCAACCAAACCCTATGTCTCGTCTCGCTATTTCTCCAACAATTATCTGTTCTCTTGGATTTTCCAGATATCGAGAGTTGACTCGTTAATTCAGCAGTCACTGTTCCCGAACGCCTGCGAATTACGTTTTATGCTAACAGTTTACCAAATTGGTTTCATTATTTCACCTTATGGATCACACTTTCCTATGCCTAATTTTTAGGGAAGGGCCTAACATCAAGGGTTGGGGCAGAGGGGTTAGTCCCAAAAGTTGGTTTGTTTGGAAGATTTTCCGCTCTGCTGCTTGAGCGGAATGTGCCTATACTTTTTTAGGCTTAAAATGTTTAATCTGAATTATTCGAACAGCTGAAACTTTGGGACTTTTAATATTTTTTTATTACGGAAATTTTGGCTAAAAAAATTCATAATTTTCCCAAATGTATATAATATATACCGTAATGCTTCGATTAAACACCCGGGGCGTTCAGTAAATATTTTTATTTGTAAGGATGGCGTTTAAAAGATTGTGAATTGGATGCAAATCGCAAAAAGATGTAGAGACTCTTGAAAGGGAACTTTTGAAGAGGGAAGGAACTGTTTTTATAACAATAAAAATTATTTTCAGACCAAAAGGAGTGTATAGAAAGTTCCCTGTATATAACGGTAATAAAATTTTAAAAGAATTAAAAGTTACACTACCATAAGACTGCTGAGAGGGGGAGGGGGGACGATTATTTAATACTTCAGTGTTTAGGAGGGACGTTTAAAAAAAGAGGCGTTTAATCGATGCATTACGGTATAAATATATATATTTTGGAAAGCTAATTAGGACGCCTATGTTCATGCAAAACTTCAAGTATTCAGCATGTTTGGTTCTCAAGATAAAGTGGAGAGGGTTATTTTGCCTCCCACCACCCCCTCCTCCGGTTAAAACTATGGACATACCGATACCCCGGTAAAAAAATAGGGTTAACTAAACGAGTAGTCTCTTAGCAAGTGCCAGCTACACAAACCCTGGAGATAAAGATAGCAAATTTAAAGTACCGTTGTTATCATGTTTAGTAGGAATCCCCCCTCGCTTATCCCCCCCCCCCCCGCAATAAATAAAGTTTATTAAATAAAGTTTATTTGATACTGCAGAATAGGGTGGTGTATATTGGACTGCTGTATGGTATTATTCCCCTTAGCTGCGTTCTCCTCCGTTGTGATCACTCCAGGATACTTTCAACATTTGGTTTTCGCCGTACTATTTCTGTGTTAATTTATTTTGAACTGGATAAAACAAAGTTATATACTGTTATATACTGTATGTATTCAAAAAAAATGTAGCCTATGTTTTGTTGAAGACCTTCCTGTTTAGCTCACTCTCCTACGCGGAGGCCGGCGCGCGGAAAGGCAAAAAGAGGTGACGAGGGCAGCGCCACCTTAGGCACTCCACCTTTCTCAAATTTTGCTTATTTTTATTTTTTAGCACTCCACCGCAGATTTTTTTTTTTTGCTTTCGTTAGGCTCTGCGGAGGAGAGTGTGTTTAGCTCAAGATATTAATCAGGTCGACTGCGTAGGCAAAAATCGATGTTTCAAAAAATAGTTTTTTGATGGCTTTTGCAAAGTTCCGATTTCCCGATCATATTGTTCCGATTGTAGCTACAGTTTTCGGAGGTTTCGAAATGTTTTTATTCTTGTCGCGCAGCATAAATATTCAACGTGTATTTCTTTTTTTCGTCCCTTGACACAGCTGTTCCGAACTAAAGGGTACCTAGCTATGTGCTGAGTTGTTTAAAATAAATCGGGAGAATTTTAGAATGAAATAATAGAAGAGTCACGTGAGTTACGTCACTAATTTATAAATCGGTTTAAATCGGAGCATCCGGTCAAAGCCCAGCATCGTTCGACAAATTGTCGACAAATGGTGCAAACAAACTATATGGTGAAAACTATATGAATACTTTCAAAATAAAAAAATCATACACATAATTAGAAATAGCCCGAAAATCGGAACACCTAAAAGTGAAATTCAAACTTCAAGCTTTTGAAGTAAGAAGTTTTCTCATTAACACAGTTCCGATTTCTCGATTTAGTTTCGGTGCTAGTAAAACTACGACTAAAGTCTAAACCGTATACAATACTAATGTGCGTATAATAATAAAACGTAATATCGGAAAAAACTTATTTGCACAGCCACAAGCGATTCAAATGCAAATTACACTCTCTTTGTGTCTCTTCGCAGTTTAGGCAAGCTCTGGGTTTTCTTCATTCACGCACAAATCTTTCGCCTTTTACTAAAGATTTCCGTGGAGAAGACCAATAAAATGAGTATATAGCTTATTTTTCGCGGCTTCCCTCCGGGGGAGCATTTAGATTATTAAATGAAATTTGCCATGTGCGGTTCTAGCGTCATTTCTTACTGCTTAAGACTATGTTCACACTTATCGGATAGAAATCACATTTTGAAATAAATTACGTACCGGATAGGCCTTGCGTTCACACTTTCCTCATCTATCCGATGCATACTCAGTGGGATGATTTCGTTTCGCTTATTAGTAATGTTTTTAGGATTCTTGTAATTGTAATTCACTGCTGATAAAATAAATATCTTATCTTTATCTCGCTTGGTCAAATGGAATCATTCCGGCATAATTTTCGATTAGGTGTTCACACTTGAAACGGAATGAGTTTCTATCCGACAAGTGTGAACATAGTCTCCGTTGCAATAAACGCGAAGGTGAAGTCTCATTCTTATGTTTGTTATATTTTCTGAGCTTAATAAACGCCTCCCTCTAACGCCTCTCTAATTAACACCCCTACTAAATTTAATCTCCAGGTGTTTAATTGAAGATACTGTAGTCGAACGTCTATTACTTAGGCCATATAAATTTGATCTACTACTATTCTAGGTAGCTGTTTGTTCAACGCAAAATCTGGTTACTTACGACGATTATACCGGAATACGGCAGCTTTTTTTTCTCTTTTCCTCTCTGCTGTTTCTTTTTTTTTATCAGAACGACTTCTCTGGTCTGCTGTTTCTTTTTTCTTTTTTTTATCAGTACGACTTCTCTGGTCTACTTCCATGAGGTGAAATTTTAAGGGCAGTTAAGCGAATAAAACGTTAAATACACTAGTCTTACCCAAACGTTTGAGTTGAACTACACATTTTTATATATAAAAGAAACATTTTGATTGAGGCCGAGGATTTCTTAAAATTTTGCTAACTTCATGCTCAGAATCGCTAGCAAAAAAAAGTATCCTTTGTAGATCTCAGCCTAAGATTTCTTATTTCGTTTCATAGTATGTTCGTTCTTATATTTTCTGGATATTCTGAGCTTCAGTTTCTTATAAAGTACTTTCTTATATGAAATAAAAGTGTAGTTTCATGTAAATTCAGTACGCAAGATATTTATTTGCGCCACCACAAGCGATTCAAAACGTAAATTGCACTCTCTTAGTGCCCAGTCGCATTTCAGGCAAGCTCTGGGTTTTCTTCATTCACGCACAAATCTTTCGCCTTTTACTAAAGATTTCCGTGGAGAAGACCAATAAAATGAGTATATAACTTATTTTTCGAAGCTCCTCTCCGGGGGAGCACCTATTCATACTTAAAAAAAGTTTTCTTGGGGTCTTTCTCATCTGAGAAAGGCTTAGCTATTTTGACAAAAATAAGTAGATATGAAGATAACACAACACAGCCAGTTTATCCGTACCTGGCGCATAACAACAAGTAAACTACTATAAAATGACGTTTAGCGTCAGCTTGGCTCAAATTTCGATAAAAGAAGGGGATATGGACAACTGTGTTCACACATAGATGTATCTATGGTTCACGCCACCATTCTAGACTTATTTCTTTGAAAGAAGGCTGCTTACAAGCAATTTTTTCCCCAGCTGTTTTATATTTTCCACGAAAACTTTGCTCCAGGAGAGGCTCGAACTCTCGACCTTCGCATTTCTTTGCCGTTACTGACTTATAAGTACGACGCGCTAACCGACTGTGCCACTGGAGCTGACCAGCTTGCGGGAAAAATGTGATGTGTAACACACACTAATATTCCGATATTACCGGACTTTGTTTTATTTTCGGACTTTCTTTGATCGACTCTGTAGGCTACTAATACTTGAGGTTTTTCACGTTGCTTAAGAAAATTAAATTAATTGGTGCAAACATGATATGGCAAGCTTCTTGACTTCGACACTGCATCGCCTTCGTAGCTCAGGGGTAGAGCACTGGTCTTGTAAACCAGGGGTCGAGAGTTCAAATCTCTCCGAGGGCTTTTTTATACGGCAGACATTGACATTGACATTTTTTCATTTCACTGCGCTGTAAAAGCATAAACGTTTTCAAGACCCATTCAAAAACAATGTCCTTGTCGAGTTCAGACCGAACAGATCACCAGCATGAAGATGCCAAAGCTACGATACAAAAGATATAATTATTTTACTTTTTCTAAAACATTTCTCACCATTATTGTAGCGACTTTACTGCAGACTTTGGACAAGGTTTCGCCAAATGGACTGACAAAAGATCTTGTTAGTAACATTTTATAAAAGATAATGGTAAATTGTTCACTCTGTAGCAACCACCCAGCCGGCAAAAACCTGTTCAAAGTCCGCACAATAACGTCCACAGAACGTTGTTCTAACGTTATTTTTGTTGACTTTGAACAGGTTTTTGCCGGCTGAGCACCTTGTTAGTGGTATTGCGAATATTTTCTATTTTTAGATAAAAATTATTCATTTTGACGTTTTGTAATATTTTCAGATTCTGAACATCTTCAAGCTATGATCCAACCACGTTCCCAGTGCTTCTTGCCTTTTTCAAATATGGAAGAGCTTTCTTCGCCGCTCTTCCGTATTTCGAAAAGGCAAGAGGCCCTGGGAACGAGGTTGCCTATGATTAGTACATGTCAATGATCAAGTTGCCAAAAGTTTTGTAGTTTCTGGCCAAGAAACAAAACAAAAAAACGGTGATTATGTCAATGCTTATGGATCAATTCCAAATTAATATCTTTAAAGAGGCACAAAGTGCCCGCGGCCTTTTATTTTAGTACCACTAATGCTAATGACACGAAACTTGGTACTTTGACAAAACAAAACAAAAAAAAGAGACTTAATGGCGTCAGTGGTACCAACTATGCCGCCATCCTCAATGCGGTTGACGTTTGTTAAGGTGCATATTTGGCAGCAAAATGTACTACTGTTTTTTTAATGGCAAAAGTTCTTAAGGATTGCTTCATTTTCACTTCCTGAGAGTTTTTCTTTCTTAATCCAACATTTTGAGAGGGATTTAAATATAAATTTTAAGCCCTGGGAACGTGGTTGCTTAAAATGATAAACGTTCTAATTAACTTTTAAAGTGCAGAAGTTTAAATTTTTGACAAATAACACCCATCGAGCCCCGATTGATTTTCTGGATTTTTATTGGTTTTTAGCCTATGTCATATTTCGTAAGCAATGACTTTAATTTTTGCCAATTTTTTTTCATATTTAAATCCTCTCAAAATGTCAGATTAGGAAAGTAAAATTCTCAAGAAGCGAAAATGAAGCTATCCTAAAGAATTTTGACATTAAAAAACAGTATATTTCGCAGCCAAAAAATGTGCCAATAAAAGTGGGTTTCCGATCTGCAAAAGCCTGTAAAATGACCGCCATTCTTTTATTTACGAACCACTAATGTATACAACTTAAAATTGGAATGTTTATAAAACAGCTCAATGCAAATACTTTGACAAAATGTTCTTGACATGATAACGTCACTGGTACTGATATGACGTCATCAGTCAGTGGGCTTGCGGTCTGTAAAATATACTATCTACAATCCCTCACGTAAATATTTGAGACAAGGTGAATTTTGTGCAAAAATTCAGAATTTCAAATTAGGCAAAA
>JAULBZ010006716.1:0-12125 GCA_032360805.1 Neoturris breviconis | reverse complement strand
GGGGCGCTTATTGACATTTTTGCGAAAAAGTGCTTATTCAAGAGGGGCGCTTAATCAAGGCATTACGGTATTTTATAATTGATCTTAAGCCAAATATTTCTTTTTCAGAACCAATTATGCTGAGCATTACGATTTTCTTATCAGTTATTTTACTTGTGCATGGCCGTGGTAAACATGTGGACAGTAGCCATTGTCTTTCTGATCGTGTTGGACAGTTAAAATCATTCGTGAACGAATTAGCAGTAGATAGCGTATCAGAGAGTAATAGTATACTTTACTCTGACCTCAAAGAACTGTATTACCAATTAAAAAAAGAGGATGCTAAAGTAGATGACCCTGGAAAACGTAAGTATATACCTATTCACAAATACGGGAAAACGAGGCGTTTGCTGCTCAAAGTAGAACTGGTTGCAATGCAATAACTTCATTTTTGTGCACTACCCTGTACAAAAAGGAAGTTATTGCATTGCAACAAGTTCTACTTTGAGCAGCCAACTCCTCGTTTTCATGTATTTGTGAATAGGTCTATTATTTGCAGGTGTGCGGTGTGTGATCTACGTCAAAGCGATCATCATTTTGACGTTGTTTCGACGCCGTGCATCTACTGGGATGTATCAAGGAGGTGGTTTGTATAGTCACTAATTGAAAGAACTAGCAATTTTTAGCCTCTTAGACTTTCACCCTCCAAAGTTTTGTGTGCTCAACCTCATTCCCAGAGCTTTATTTCCGATACACGTATTTTGTTTTAAAAACATTAGGCTGAAATTCAGCCAAAAGTTAAGAACATGCTAAGAACATTTCAGGCTGAAATTCTTAAAATGTTTAAGAACAAAAGTAAATAATATATATGGTTCTTATATTGGTTGTGTTTCGATTGAAACAATGAGGCTCACAGTTTTCGGTTGTGTTTTGCCCAATACAGGCTTAAAGATATTTCAAGTGTTCTAGTTAAAACTAAGAACGTCTTAAGAACATCATTTAAGGCTCAAATCGAAGAAAGAATACGCGCAACGATACTGACGAGAAATTTGATGCGTTCTTTTAAAAATGCGTGCATGAGAACGACGAGACGAAAGTCTTGCCGTCTGCATATGGGAACGAGGTTGCTGTATTTCCTCTAAACGATGTCTTTGGTGGAACAGAACTACCCGTTCTATAATTATTACAAAACATTAGTGTTCACATATATATCTAGAGATTGTATGAACTGTACTTCTTAAATGCTTCCACAATTAAATATATCAGAGATGCCCAGTGGGCACACGACGTAAGATCAACGTCGAAACAACGTCAATCCGGCGTCGCGTGTCTACAGGTTGATGACAATTGTATTTTATGAACAGAATTATTCCATGTTTGCACTATTTTTGAAAGATTGACTTTCGCGGAAAGCTTCAAAATTCTCAAAATGTTCTAAATTGATTGACGTAGAATTGTCGGTATAATACAGTATTTAGCTGATTCATCTAAGGAACACCTACTCGACGTTTCTACAACCCTTATCATAAATTATGAGACATTTTACGAATTTTGACGCAAATACAAACCACACGTAAAACAAAGCTAATTAAAACAATCTCGGGAATACCCAAGAGAAGACTTATGGCTTAGGATCTTTGGTTTTTTGGCAACCTCGGTACATTTTGTTGTTTTTAACAGCCTAGTAGCCAGGCTCTTTGTTTGTCTTGCTAATCAAAATTTAAAGCAACAAAAAAAAAAAAAAAAAAAAAAAAAATGAAATTCCGACTTTTTGGGTAAGTCTCAAATTTTCTCAATTATTTAGTTACAAATGTTTTGCATTTTTTAGCAACATTAATACTTAACCAAAACCAAATTGCTTATAAAAAATACGGGTATCACAGGGGAAAATACTTGTTCAAAGTCCGCAGTAAAGACGTTCGAACAACATTAATCGACGTCGTGTTCACACACTGGGATACCGCGTGTAATATACACATTTGGATGAGAATATTCTGTGCTGTTTTTTAGCGGAAGTTGATTCAGATGAAGAAAAACTCGAAATGAAAGAATTGGAAATAGAAACACGTGACAACCTTTTATCAACAAAAAACGAGTTGATTGAAGCTGTTTTGAAAGCAGCGCTCCATTGCAGAGGCGAAAAGGACGTTACAATTGGAAGAGTGTTAGATGAACGGGGAAGCAAACGTTCAGTGGGAGGTAAGGTTTGTTATTCTTTCTTTAAAATTGCGCTCTCTGTGCGTGGTATGAAACGTTCACTGCAACGTCGTCGCAAATCTATTTTACACTTTATATAATTGCAAAACGCCCTAAGTACCCTCTTAATAGCATCATGCGGTTATACTTTTTAAGACTATGTTCCCACTTGTCGGATAGAAACTATTTCAGAACTGAGTTTTATTTTATGTATTTTTAATTTGTTGGTTTAAATTAGTTCTAACTTTGTAACTATATCCCTACCAACGTTAAATAAATCATTCCACTGAGTATATCGGATAAATGAGGAATAGTGTGAACGCAAGGCCTATCCGTTATGTAATTCATTTCATTTGGCTTCATGAACAGCCATTTCATTTCACGAACCATTTGTGTCTCTAGGGATCTTGTGTAACAATAATAGACCAAAAAGATGTGATACAGACTAGATAAAAATACTTAAATTTTGATTAGCAAGACGAATGGCACGATATATGAAAAGTTTTCCTACCTACCGACGTGAATATTTTCCATATTATCGAAACAGCACCCAAACGTCTAAGAACGAATCAAAATCCATTTTTTCCGAAAATATATTTTATTTTTTCAGACTGTCTTTTGGATAATCCCCACAAAGATAAAATTGAAGAAATACTAACCAGTTTTGAAGAACATTTGAGCTATAGGTTTTCTGCTTTGGTTAGCAAACTGTTGGACGATCTTGAAAGATTACTTAAAGGAGTTGAATTTGGTAAGTGTACTGTTTTCTGGAGCCTGGAGTATTCTTTCACTAAGCTGTTTTTATATTCTTATAATTTATACTTGCAGAGCTTACTTAGCTGCTTTCTATAAGATGCCTTGTACACAAAGAATCCACTGGACGGCTATCTATTAAAAGTTTATCCACACAGGACTCACTGGATGGTTTTCTCTAACGATTATTTTCAATACAGAATCCACTGGATTGCATTGTATAAGATGATTGAACCCATTGGGTTGTTTTTTATAAGATCTTTAACCCTATTATGGACAGGGGAAGGTGGATTCTGCCTACCTTTCTCTGTTTTTTTTTTAAGTACGCCTTGTAGCAAGGAGTCTTTTTTTCATATAATTTGAAAGCAAATTTTCTATTAAATGGTGCAAATGTCTGTTCAAAATTTTGATATTTCTCACTAAATGACCAAATTTGGCAACGCTCTTTTCGTATGGTTTTTTGATGACATCGGCAAAAACAAATTATGACAAAATGTTCCTTATATAATGAACTAGTACCATCAAGGAAGTAATGACTCTATTATTTGTGGTTCGTGATATCTCTAGAGAGACGGAATCCGCCTCCCCCGCTCCTCTTAGGGTTAATCCACATAGAACGCACCGGGTTGCTTTCTACGTTTATCCACACGACAGAGTTCGATGGGTTGCTTTCTAAAAGACTTTATCCGCGTATCTATAAGATCACTACAGCTACACAAAACCGCACTAGGTTCACACTCGTACCCTGCACTGATAGTCTCTATTAATACAGAAAATCGACATATAATCGACATATAATTTCGCCGACATGAATATCCGATTCACCAAAGAAAGACAAATTGCCCTGGGAACGAGGTTTCACTGGGTTGCTTTTTATATTTATCCACCACAGAACCCACTTGGTTGCGTTCCATAAGAAGTTTAGTACTAAACACGGAACCCATTTGGTTGCTTTCTAATGATTTTTTTATCCGCTTTTTATGAGATGTTTAACCCGCATAGAGCCCACTGTGTTAAAGCAGATCTCCACTAGGCGAATCCGTTCGCGCAAGTTCTAAATGAAGCAATTACATTGATTGAAAGCGAAGTCACGGTGACGTCACCTTCAACCAAAGTAATGGCTTCATTTAGAAATGGTGCAAACAAATTCGCTTAGTGCAGCGATCCGTTTTTATATGTTTAAGGCAGCCTTTACATGGACCCCTAAATGAGTTTCACCCTAAAAGATTTTGCATTTGATTGGTTTCTTCGGTAAATTGATAAATTTAACAAATTTAGATTTTGATCGTCAATCTCTGACTGATATGGATGAAATTAGAAGTGCAGCAGAGTCACGAGTCAAGTCAACCATTCAACGTATTCAATCAATTCTTGAAAGTATTATTATTGATTCAAAGTTCTTAGATGAACACAAAAAGGCTCAAGGTATAAATTAAAACTCTAGAAATGGAGTGACTATTTAGCTTGACATTCACTTAGGTAAAAAATTCGCTGCAAAAGTCAAAAAAAGGCAGTGTGA
The DNA here is from genome assembly GCA_032360805.1 of Neoturris breviconis. Taxonomy (NCBI): domain Eukaryota; kingdom Metazoa; phylum Cnidaria; class Hydrozoa; order Anthoathecata; family Pandeidae; genus Neoturris; species Neoturris breviconis. The sequence continues at coordinate 7,678 of JAULBZ010006716.1, read as the reverse complement.
CGTCAATTTCTACCAATGGAATGTCTTATTTTGCTTTTCGTAGCGAATTTTTTGACTGGTGGAAATCAAACTTACCGGGACAGATTTTCAAAGTCCTCAGTAAAGACACTATACTGCTGACTTTGAACACGTTCTTGCTCACTAAAACGTTGTGTAAAGCACTACCGTATATGGTCTCGGATATATATTGTCAATACACCGTCCGTATCGGAGATGTCCGGAACTACATTCGGTAGTCTTTCACGTTGCATAAATTAATAAACAAGACTTAATATAACTGCCGGACATCACCTATTGAGGAGTGTTTTTTGAGCATAGTTTTCGGCTTTAAAGCTGAAACTATACACGAAAAGCACTCCTCCATGGGTGATATTCGGCAGTTATATTAAGGCCTGATAAAAAGACTAGCAGGCCGTCGTTACCCATTCTAAATTCCGGCTCTTACAAAGAAATTTGACGGACTCCAATATTCTGTAATACCAAATGTGAGCTAATTATGAACTTACATCAGGTTTTTATAGCATTTGTGGATCGAAAGATATAGCACATCAACTTTTGCGTGAGCCATTATATCACCTCATTGATGGTACAGGTTAAACCCTTCTGGCGCACGTGCCGTATAATCACGATAGGAAAAAGAGCAGGCTTACTCGCTGGGACAGAGCTAAAGGGATCAATTTGTTTTTTTCAGATAAAGAGGTTGACAAAGTTCAACAACTTTGGATAGATGGAGATGATAAAGGCTTTGCGGCCGTGAAAAAAGCATTGGAGCGTGCAGAAAAGAGTCAGAAAATTATGTACAAACATATTCATACTCTTGTAGTAAAGAAATAAAAACATGCATTTTCATGCTATGATAATGTATTTATTCATCAAACTCGTTACTAGAACTACCTGCCTTTTGGAAATACAGAAACGACGCTCTCCATATTTCGAAAAAGAAAGATGCACTGGGTGCGAGGGGTACGAGGCTTCTTATTCATCTCCCTCAAGCTTGTCCCGAACGCAATGTTTCTCCTAAATCGATTTTCTTATAAAACAGGCGCTGTTGACGAGCTGGTCATGTTCCCTCAACATTTTGCTACCTTGTATTGAAAGGCGAGATTTATAGCTTACCTGAAAGAGCATGAAAATTGCTTTCAAACACCTTTTAAATTTTTGAAAAAGCTCTTTCCGTTCTCAAGCTATTTACATTTAAAGTTTTTCGACCCTGGGTAGAAGTTGCTTGTTAGGCTGAATTGTATGACGTCACAACGTAAAGAAAAGTGCTGATACAATTAAAGATTAATTCATTATGATATAGACACTGTTTCAGTTTTAAAGTTGATCCAATTGTTTTACAAGTATACAATTGTCTAATTATACAAACTTACATTATTCGAGCCAAAAGCAAAATTCAAAATGGCAGTTTGTGACTAGTTCCAGACTCTTACGTGCTTTTTACTGGCAGGTTTAGAATGGCACTTCCACATCTTGAAAAAAAGGCACTTCATACCTTGAAACTGTCACTAGCTTGTGCTGTCACTTACTTACAATTAGGGATATTAAATAAGAGACATTTTAGAAATTTCGACGAACAATAAACACCACAAGTAAAACAAAAATGCACAAAACGACCACGAGAAGTCCGTAGAGATTTATCTTAGAGACTTAGAATGTTCTAAGTTGCAAACTCGACGAATTCTGATGTTTCCAGCAGCCTAATATCCAAGCTTTTGGAACAAATTCTAATTTTCTTGCTATTCGTTTGTCCATTATTGTAGAAGTGTAATTTTTCTACTGTCTACAAAAAAACACTAGGGCTAGAACTAGTACAGAACGGCCATTTTGGAACTTAGTTTTGGTCCAAATAATGTAGTTATATATCACAAACAACCCTCCTGAACTTTTGTTAATAACCCCGGAATGATAAAGGGTAGCGAGTAGCAACTTTCCGACTTTTATTATGTATCTTTTAGACACATATATTCAAAATTTCATGATCGTAGCTTTGTTACTTCTCGAGATAATCGCAATATCAGAAATCCACCAATGAAAACGTTCGTTTTTGTGGTGAAATCCTTATAAATGATTACGTCATAACTTTTGATTGGATAATGGTATAAACTTTCACCAGTTGCTTATCAACACGAAAAGAATCAGTTGACATTATTAGATTTGATGACCAGATTAGTAGTTTCTGAGAAAAATTGGGGTGCTTTTTTGCTTCTCCCAGGCCAAACAGGGTTAATCAATCAAAATCTTGAACAATCCTTCGAATGAACTATTAATCTCAATTTTCAAATTTGTCTGGAGTTCCCCTTTAAGACAATGAATTTCAATCGACGAGCGATGAAAAATAGTCGCCGGCGATTAAGTAGAATGATAGAGATTATAATCAAGCCTTGTCCCTATAGCCTAACGACGATTTGTCCATATGATTTCGATGACATCAAAATAACTGCTTTCAGATTCTGGAAAGCAATTCGCACATGAGCAGCTCGACCAAAACAATCCGCGCTCAAAACGGAAGACAAAATGGCGCTTCCAAAAGGTTTACATGTTTTTTTTCGCACCAAAAACGGGAAATAGTAAGGCATAATAGCATCTTTTTTAAACATTTTCTATAAGACATATACCAAGGCAATACTTATAGATATAATTAAACCGAATACAAGCTCGAATGGGACCACGAAAGCTAAATTCCACTCACACTTCCACAACATTTGCTTCGAGCTTTAAAAACATATAAAAAACGTAACGTAACTAAAAGTTTATTTAATGTTACATCGCTAAATATGAAACACAGAAAAGACACAAAACAAGCTCTTCAAATTTTTGTTTTGCAGAAATCTTGAATGTCTTGTATGTTTATCATATGCATATAGTCTATATACATGTAGCCAGGGCACGAAATATAATTTTTTTTGTTGAAATGAACACCACCCTCAAATAAGCTCCGCCCTCTAATAAGCGCCACACCTTTTCCTGCGGTGCGCTGCGGTGCTTATTCGAGGAAAACATGACATCTTTTATTAGATGGTTGCCTCATGGTTTTCACCATGTGTTGTTATGAAATTAAAAATAACACTAGATAAAACAATGCAACAGAAGAATACATTTTCTTTAAAGAAAATATATAATTCAAATAATAACATCTGCTTAAAAAAGCCACTTCCTTTTATTATATCAAAAATTCACACAATTAAAAATATAAAGTCATTAACACATTTATAATTCTTAAATTGGCTTTGTTTTAAAAAAAAATTGAAGAAGGAAGCTTCCCAAAATTAAAATAGAGTCTTCTTAAAAATCTTTTCAGTTTAGATCTCCAAAATAATTTAGGAGAAAGCTTCCCCAAAATACAAAATGGATGGCAAGTTTAAATGTGATTTAGAACCAGTAAAAAAAGTTTGAAAAAAATTCTAAATCAACTATAACTTTTGGCTATAACATTTGGATAAACTCTTTATAGAATGTGGTCGAAGTCTTATAACAATTGTTTTCTAAGTCAACAATTTAACCATTGGGTATAATAACTTTTTACTAAATGTGTATTTCTAAGCCTCCACCTTTGGAAAAATCCCTTTTTTGCCGATACTCATCCCCGAGTTGATGAAATCGAAAAAACAAAGGGCAGCCTAGAATGCCATGCCAAATTTCAAGATGGCACTACGCTTTCTCGGTCAATTGTACCGGGACCGAGTGGACAAAATCGAAAGATTTTGGCGAGTCCTTCCAAAATATCACCTCCCATGCTGGTGCTAAATAACTTTCAAAATGGTAGCGCTTCGGGAACGTGGTCTATTAAAAAAAGTAGAACGTCACCGCAAAGCGATAGTGATAGCCCATCCAAATTTCATTTGACGGGCATAAAATAAATAAAAACAAACAAGAAAAAGCGTAGGATTTTGGTAAATTTCGCGTGGATTAACTTTCGCGAATATAGTTGACTTGGAACACATTTTCGCATGGACAATTATTCACAAGTGCAGGCGAAATTGCGAAAATTAATCCACGTGAAGAAATCTTTTATAATTTTGATGAAGAAACATTAAGGATCATTTTTTAGATTTCTGCATCGCAAGAAATATCTTCGTTTTGACAAAAAAAAGTATATTTTCATCCTTCCGGGCATCGCATGAGGTGCAAATATATACATTATTATTGATATTTGCACTTTATTTTGCATAAAGCGCAACCTCGTTCCCAGGGCTTCTTGCCTTTTTAAAACACGAAAGAGCGGCAAAGAAAGGCCTCGGCTGGCATAAAATCCCCTCTATAATGGCCTGATTAGTGGTCTTAACTTGACGACCCATGTTTCTATTCTATAATACCGAAACGAGTGAGGCAGAAACATAATAATTGTTTTGAAAATGGCAAGTTGAGTTTTTCAGTTGAGAATATTTAAGTAGCAAGTTAGACACTTTGTCACCTTTCTCAATGTGATACTAGTTCTACATAGGGCAAAACGGCCCTCGAAAATACTAGAATCTCAGGGCCAATCACTTTGCAGGATCGACCTGCAGAGGCCAGGGCTTTCTTTGCCGCTCTTCCGTGTTTCGAAAAGGCAAGAAACCCTGGGAACGAGGTTGGCATAAAGCGGTATAATTGTAAAATGTTTTTGGGTGATTCTTCTATCAGGTAATACCACACGCCAATTTCTACCAATGGAATGTATTCTTTTGAATTTTGCGGGAATTTTCTGCCAATAGAACTTTCAGGACACTATTCTCGCTGTTATATCGTGCGAATTACCTGAAGAACCAACCATAAAAAAAAAAAAAAGAGATCCGAAGCGACCGTTTTTTTTTGTTAAAAGTTTGTTGAAAACACCTTCTAAACCACATCAGTGTGTGCTCACAGCAAGATTTTTGTTCGAAGAAAGTCATTTGTCATTTATCTTGCTGTTTTTATAACTAAGCTACATAATATGTTTCAACGGAATGATATGGGAACGCTTACCGAAAAGTAAATATGTCGCGTTTAATCAATTCGAGTTGGGTGTATTTGATGCTGTAGCAAATTTTAACACTGGTTGCAAAACGAGCATTTTGATATATGAGGAATTACAAATGATTTTCGGGTGCTATATACCGTGAAAGGCTGTTCCAAGCTAAATAATAAACGATTAAAACTGGCGGAATATAACAATGAGCCGGATAGAAAATCGGCCTAAAATCATCCGTGGAAGTAAAAAAGCAATGACGATGATGATTTCGAGAAAGAAGGAGATTTGTACATATCTGGAGGATGTTCACATACAAATACACTGAGAGAGTATTTTTTCCCTTAAAATTTTTATATTTTGCCGTAAAATATTTGAATTTTCTTTCCTGATTTTCTCAGAACAACAAATTTTATGCTCCCGGCCAATATATCTCATGTTTAACCGATGTACCCGTTTAACCGATGTATCTCAAATTTTCAGCAATTCTTCCTTACATCAAACAGAGTGATTTAGACTATAATTGTAACTGTGCCACATTCAGATCCGTTTTTATGCTAATGCAAAGATATGAAAAATGACGTTCTTATTTCCGCCATTTTTACATTCCTCTATCTAAGAAAGTATTAATCTAGGAAGAAAGGCTTTAATCAAAATCACAGTTCAATATGCTTATATTCATCGATAAAAATGTGGGTGTCTAACTATTTCTGATTCATGAGATAATTTGACTGGAGCATGACACATATTTCACTTTGGATTAAAGCAATTATGATGTTGACGGGTTTTGAGTAAGATTCGAAATAGGTCCATACCCAAAGACAGAAGCAGCCAATGGGAGGTGTTCTGAGAAATAGGTGTTCTTATTCTCTAGCTAAGATACAATTCTGACTTTTCAGAACAGCTCGTTTTCCTAGCTGAGCAAGAATGAGCGCTAAGAACAGCCCCTTTTTCCAGCTACACAAGACTCTCCTTAAACAATGTCCATTTTTCCCCTAAGAACACCTCTATTTCCCAGCTCGATACAGAATCGATTTATCCCGGAACAGATCATTTTCCCAGCTCAGACAGCCAGCTCAGAACAGATCATTTTCCCAGTGAAACTGATTAGCACCATCAATAATAAATTAATGCTTGCTTAATGATGTTGTCGCTCGAAAAAAAGCGCAAGTTTTGCATGTGCATGCGAGTATGGATTAGAAGATGGATAAGACATGCTGTCGCCTATGCGAACAAAAATATCCAAGTAAAACAAGTAGCAAACATAACATTTTCACCACTCGCAATTCTGATACAACTGTTCATGAACGACTTTTGAAGATAGGTATCGATATCAAACAATTAGTTTTCTTATCTGACACTATATGTCGGTCCTGCTATAGTTATATAAAAAAAGTTGAAGAATCAGAACCCACACGCGATCGTTGAAAAGTAACATTAGAAACATTTTTAACATTTTGTAAAATGAATATCCACAAAAATAATTCTCCGGTGGCCTCAATTACCATGGTAAAATGTTAATCATTATTTTGATTAACTTTTATTACAATTGTCCGTGATTAGAAAATAAATTATTATTTTTGACTGATTGACGTCATAATTTTTATCAGAGAACAATACACGCTCAGCCAGTCGAGTCTCTCGGATTTCTTACGACCGAGATTCAATCCACTGCAACCCCCGGCTCCTGCTTTTTCGCACACAATTGTAGATAAAAAAATAGGTTTCTGTTCCTGATGTTTCATAAAAAGTTACTTATGACAAGTTTTTGTAACAAAACATTATCCTTGCGCAAAATATGAAATCTATACACAAGATAAGCAATGACTTCATAAGTATGGAACAACAAGGCACTTACTAATTATTTTTATGCAAAAATGTAGTTTATTGTACCTTTGTTACAATTTATTTAAGAAAAATATGCAGGCGTTTATATTTATGGAGGGAGAACCCTCATGCCGCCCCTAGGCTCTCAGAGCCCTAAAAAGCCTAGGCCTAATAGGGTTAAGCAAAACTTACAAATCGTTTACAAAGAAATGCTAGGTTATTTGCTGCTTTAAGTTATGATAAAGTTTCTCCAAAGCAACCTACATCGTCAGGATCTTTAAATCTATCTTTACTATCGTTTTTTTAAGTTTATTTATGATGGTAGGATATTCTTGATTTTATATTCCACAATTTGTTTCCAAGATGACCCCAACAACCACTGAATGATAAACTTTCTAATTATTTAAAGTATTCTTATCAAAAAATTACAAGAAAAATCGAAAATGCTGGATATTTAGGGTACAGAAGCAATTGCAACAGGAATCTAAAACTTTAAGAAAAGCCTGTAGCAACCATCTGCCTTTTAAGACTTGAAACTTGGTCAGTATCTTTATCAAGACAATAAGAAAATACTATCTCGCAGAAAATACTATCTCGCAGAGAGCTATATTCCTGATTTATAACAACTACATCTTTTATTATTATTATTGATAAGAAAACCAATGAGCGTGAAGAAAGGTAAATCATATGGTCAATCATGTTTAAATCATTATTTAGAGAAAAACTACTACGGAAATAAATTTCAATTAATATTCAACTTTTCACCTGCCTCCTTTCACCAATATGGAAATTTAATAAGATTTTAGGACGAGAATGAAGAACAACAATTTTTTTTGAATATGCCATTTGGTTAGTATATATGTCTTTAAACAAGGAACATTGGATTTGCAGATACCTATTGTATCATGGAGAAAACAGTTGTTT
>JAULBZ010006713.1:0-10422 GCA_032360805.1 Neoturris breviconis | reverse complement strand
GAGGCGCTTATTTGAAGGGGGCGCTTATTGAAATTTTGGCAAAAAGAGGGGGGCGATTATTTGAGAGGGGCGTTTAATCGAGGCATTATGGTAAAAAGGTAGAAATGGTTGTCATTATCTGTTATTAAAATTAAAAATAAATAAAGATTAATGCAATAGAAGGTTAATAATTCATTAAAACAATTTACTCTTTTATTAGTTGACCTTCCTTTGTTGATTTGTGTATTGTCACTATATTTCTAATTTGAATCACGAGTTATTAATAATGTTATGAACAGCTATACTCATGATGGTTAAAGTGAACACACGTTAATGCACATTAATATTTATTTTAAAATTGAAGAAGAAAGCTTTCCAAAATCCGGATGGAAACTTGAAATATTGATTTTTTTGATTTTTTTTATATATATATTTATCATCTCAAAATGTTCAGGAGAGAACTTCCGCAAAATACAACAAAACAGCAGTTATTCCTTTTTCCTGATCATGTTATTTAGGTAAATATGGTCAAAGCCTCATTGAAGTTCTCAAACATTTTCGAAGTCTCCACTTTTGAATAAATCCTTTTTTTGTTGATACTCGGTTCCAAAAACAATTGGCCAGCAGTTTCGTAATATTTCCTAGAATGTCATAACCGAATTTCAGGACGTTATCACGCCTTTTTAGTCCATTGGCCCGAATACTCAATTTGGACACTTTTTCCTAAAGGCGAGCCCTTTTACATTATCGCCACAAATTCTCGTATCGAATTTCAAAATGCTAATCCTTCGGGAAAATGGACTATTAAGAAAAGCGGGACGCCGTCGACGACGCTGCTGCAAAGTGATAGCAATAACCTATCCAAACCTCGTTTGGTGGGCTAATGATGTCCGGCAGCTATAATCAGGCTTGACGTCATTTTTCGCAAAAATGTTAAGTAAGTTTTAACACTACAGCATAGTTCCTTGAAAAGTTACGTAATTGTGCCTCCTGGCTGTTCAGAGCAGCAAAACACTTGGCCTGAATAAGGTTAAATTAACAAAGTGAAAACTGGGTGTACTGCTAACAAGCATAAAATCTTAACAAAAAGATACCAAATGAAACGGTTTGTATTTATACTTATAATAAAACAAGCTATCATATTTATTTCATAACTTTTAAACGAATAGCTTATTTGATCAGAATTTGTGGCAATTTTCATACAATTTATCTAGGATCATTTTAAACTTTTTTTTTATGTAAGTAGGGATAATTTTCCCCTAGCAACCTTATTTTTGACAGTTGGGAAAAAATACTCCAAAAATACTTATCCACATGGGATATCTGTTAATTATTTTCATGCGTGATAAATATAAACTATGTTTCTATTATATCGGGTAACAGTCACTTCGAAATACTTCCACTGTAAATAGTAAATTTCGTTGCGGACAGGTTTCACTTCATTTCGCTTTTAAATCTGTAACATCGCTTTCAAATCCAAAACATCGCACTTGTGTTTTCTTTTGAACTTGGAAATGAGGTTTTATGGACACAAAGAAAATAAAAATAAATGAGATGCATATGGATAATACAGGACATTTCAAAAAGCTCCAATTAAACCTTATCAATATGAAATAAAAATTTCGACCTGTATCAGAGAGATTCTGATATACTACAAAAGAAAACATGCTCTAAGTTCAAGTCGGAAACGATGTTTCCATAACAATTTAGACAACTCTTACAATATTGCTAGTTTTCCGAATATTTACGGTCATCTTATTTATTGCTTATAAAGGACGATTTTCATTGCACCTTTTTGGTCTTATCGATCAAGGATTCTTGAACATGCGTATGTTAGACGTACAGTATTGCGAAATGAAAGTTTGATCTCTGACGAGTGAAAGAGTAAAGGTAATGCAATCAAAACTACATGAATTGGAACTCTAGAAGTAAAATATCCCCCATTAAAAACATCAGTATTACGAAGTTCTGCATTTTAAAACATTATTTTACATCACCTTTAACTTAAGTTACTTTCACTTTAATTTTATTTACAAAGAATTTGATTGGACACAAAAGGGCAATTTATGTTTTATTGACATAAATTATTAATTATGTTTAAACAGATGAGGTGTGAGAGTATCATCTAATGTAAAACTAAAAATAACAATATGATGTTGATATGGTGGTTTACGTACATACTTTGTTTTAAACACTTGGATTCCTTAATCAAAGCGGGACGTTGTGATAGTAATAGCTCATCCGAACTTTGTATATTGGGTCACCTTCTAAAATCTAATACTAGTACCTATAGAGAGTTTTGACTTATTATCAGCGAAGATTGCAAAATAGTATATAGTTATATTATCAAAAATTACTGGTAAATACAAGTTTAGATATTAATACATCAGTTCAAGAAATATGAAAAATAAATCATCATTTAGGATAAGTATCTTCTCAGCTGTGCAGCATCTAACGTGCTCGGAATGAGCCTTCGTATCCCCCAATTACACATATAATATTTATTTGAAGAAAAATATTTATTAATAATTTTATTGCGTCTAATTCTGTATTCTTGGATGATTTGATATGAATTCTTTATAATGATACAATTATAACAGCGCAGGTACTTTCCATGGATTCCTAAAATAAATTTTACGTTGTTACTAATTCAGGCTAGAGCAAGGTGCTTGGTGATAAATATACCATAAAGTTTGGCTTTCCTTTTAAATCGGGGGGAGTGAGAGTGGGAGGTAGGGAGTTAGGGGGAACAAAGTGCCCTCGCTATTTTTGTTTGGCGATAATGTTTTCTTGTATTAATGGTATGGTACTGATATTTTGTGACTGTTCCTAACTTTCATATTTAAGATTAGAATTAAGAAATAATTTTGGGATATTTTCTTTAGCTACTGCAAGGGGGTAACTTAATTCTGAATAGGGCGTGATTTTTTTAACAATACAAAATTGTGTTAAAACGGTCTCTGCTGTTGCTAGGCTATCTTTTCAAAAGGGAAATATTATTTTTTGAATTTTTGATTCATCAAGATTTGCTCTAGTGATGTATATCTTTAATTGTGACTAATAATATTTGGAAAAAAGGAAGATTCGTGTGAAAACACGGAATTCTAACTTGTCAAAAGACTTTAAATTTGTACTAGCAAGATAAGCCGAACGAAAACTCGAATTTGTTCTAAGAGTCTGGGTACTGTTTGCCAGAATCGACAGAATTTGTCGAGTTTGCAAAAAAGACCTAAGATCCTAACACTCAGATTCGCGGAAATCGGACAAATATGGAAATTCAGACAATCGTAGTCATATATATTTGGTAAAATAGGAAATTCGTGCAAAAATTCGGAATTTCAACTTTGAGAAAAAGCCTTAGATTTTTACTAGCAAGGTGATCGGAACGCAAATTCGAATTTGTTCCAAGAACCTTGGTACTTGACTGCTAAAATCAAGAGAATTTGTCGAATTTGTAAAAAAAGCCCTGAAGTCTTAGTATAAGTCGCAACTCGCTACTTGCGTGGTTGCTTTTCCGCGGTTTTGTTTCATTTATGGTGTATATTACTCTTTAGAATTTACAGAATTTGCCAGAATTAATTCTGACGTGTGACGTCAATTTCTACCAATGGAATGTGTTCATTTGCATTCCGCGCGGAATTTTCCGCTAATGGAAATCCACCTTTATAGTGATATCTATGGTTAAATTAAACACTAATAAACCTAATAATCCAACGATCTTGCAATTGATTATTTTTTTTCTTTCAGAAGAAACCAATCAATTGCAGGCTCGTTGACTCATACGCTTTCCTGCGTAAGATAATTAACAATGACTAATAATAAACAAAAGGAACAAATAAATCTTACTTTTCTCTTCTAAATTCATCAATTAGATCTCTTATTGCATTCTTCATTTCTTCCTTCTTTTCAGCATCATTAGGTTCAAATTGACATGCATCTTGGTATGCTTGATTAGTGTGATCTGCTAATGTCAGGTCAATATCCATTACTGCCTTCTCCAACAAAATTCGAACACAATCTATGTTTCCCTTTGTTGCTGCATTATATAATGGTGTGCCTGCCCTATTAATACTGTTTATGAAGGAAGAATCTACCTCTAGCAAAAACTTCAGAGCGTCAACGTGACCAAAAATAGCACTCAAATGATGTGCGTTTGATTTTTCGTGATCAATACTATTAATTAAGTTAGAATCAAATTTTAAAAATAAACGGATGGAATCAACATCGCCACTTGCAGCATGCAAAAGGAATGGATTTCGTCCATATCTTTCGTCCAGATCTTTTAAAAGCGTGGATTGTTCCAATAATGCATATTTGGAAATTAAGCGTTTGATTGATTGATTTGACGTATACTCACTTATGTCATATGCATTCCTTCCTTCAACATTTTCCACAAGAACATCAACATTTTTATTTGCAAGCAAAGACCGAACACAGTCAACCTCTGTATCTCTTGACGCAAAAAACAATGGTGTTCTGTTGCGTTCATCAACACTATTAATCAATGAAGGATCGACTTCTAGCAAATATTTCAAAATATTAACATGCCCCAATGATGCACTTAAATGAACTGCGTTTCTTTTATTGTCATCAAAATCAACACTATTAATTAATGCAGGATTAAATTTCAAAAATGATTTTACAGAATCGAGGTCATCATTTTTCACATGCAAAAGGAATGGATTTAGTCCATAACCGTCAACATCTTCCAAAAGTATTGATTGCTCTCGTAATGCATAATTTGAAATGAAGCATCTGATTTTTAAAAGACCTTTAGCATTATAATGGCGGTGAAAAAATGCTGTTTCTCCTTTATCATCCTTCACCAGTACATCAACATTTTTATAAGCAAGTATAGCCAGAACACAATCATCCTGTAAATTTTTCGACGCACATAACAATGGTGTTCGGTTACTTTTATCAACATTGTTAATAAATGAAGAATTTACCTCTAACAAATATTTCAAAATATCAACTTTACCATTTTCAGCAGTCATATGAAATGCATTCAAACCTTTGTCATTAACACTGCTAATGATGGATGGATTTATACTCAACATATACTTTATAACGTCGATGCTTTCGTTTAATACACTCTTGTGAAATGCATTTTCTCCTTTGCTATCAACACACTGAAGGAAGGATTGATCCAAGTTGAGCAAGTATTTTATTACATCAATGCTTTTGTTTGACTTGGCGCTCGTCAAGAATGCATTATCGTGGTCATCATTAACAGCATATATGTCTGCTGTATATTGTATCAGCAACTTAACTATTTCTAGTTTACCTAGAAGTGCTGCATTTATCAATGGTGTCACATTATAACGATTTCTGACATGAACAATACCTGGATGATGCTTTAACATAATTTCCAATTTCTCAAGATCGTCATTATCAATCAATGTCATGACATCTAAGATAAAGTAATGATATGAATTAAGTCACAAAAATTTGAATAAGGGATTTAATAGTTGCAGCAATGGACACCATCTTAACCTTATTCAGGTCGGGCTTTTTTGAACATTTTATGGCTGGGAGGATTCCGTCCCTCTCCATAACTTTTGAACGACAAATAGTATAAGGATGAAACTTGACAGGCTAATAGCGCATCATTAAAGGGAGAAACAAAGGAATTTTTTGCTGATGTCAGCATTTTTCTGATGACATCATCACACAAATTTTGAAATGGTATATTTTGCCAAAAATCCGTATATTCTTAGAAATGCGATTAAGACAGTTCTAGATCACATTTTTTCGTTTTATTTTCAGTTTTAGACAGATATTGTGTTGTTCTTTAATAAATTTCCACTTTTTTAACAACAAGATTGCAAAATAACAAAATTATCCTCCAAAAGTTCGAAAAGAAATTGGAAAAATCGGGGAAAACTGGTTAGTCATACAATCAAAATGTCCAGAAACATTTCATTTGTAATTTTATGTAATCTGACCAAGTTTCATATTAAAACTATTAATCCAATAATTTTTGCGGTAAAATGTTCAGATAAGAATGATGTATAACCTGAATTAGTCTCATACATATTGCATTAACGTATTAGAAATTATGCACGGTGAGGGGGGGGGCTCAAAATCCTCCCCCGAGACTTACAGAGCCCTAAAAAGCCCAGCCCGAATAAGGTTAACCAATGTTATAAGTATTAATGTTATAAGTATTAATCCAACATAAATTATTGCAAAATAATGGTATTGCTGGCGATTTATTTCCTCAGATGTTTTGATCTGGTATACGTAAATGAAGCTAATATTTTCAAGATTTGTGTGTCAGAAGGTTTCAGCACTATTGTTTCAGTGGTGTAGACATTATAAATAATAATGTTGCAGGGGGTGGATTCTGCCACGCCTCGACCTGAATAGGCTTAATGTAATTACAAAACAGCCAATTTGGTAAGAAAATCAGTCTATAAGCAAGCAAGTAATCGAAAGTTAAATTTCCTCACAACACTAAACTTTCGTCGCATAAGTATATAAGTGGGGCTAGTAGACCCACTGATGTCTTCCAAAAAAACCTGGAAACGAAGCTACTGGGGTCAAGTTTGCAAAAACTCCTAAGATCCTAAGTCTTTCTAATTTTCCATTAGCAAAGAAATCGTTTTTGAGAATTAATGCAAGGGTATTGCAACAAAGAAGTACATTTTAAAAATATTGAAATAAAAAATATTTAAACTGTATCTCGATAGTGTTCCAATTAAATCGAAGTATATTTTTAAATTTTCAAGTCCATTGCATTATCCAAACAATTTCTACAAAGATGGGCCTACCAATAATTATAAGCTTAACCTTATTGGGCTTAGCAGGTGGGGGTGGGGGTGGTGGTAGGGGGTAGGGTAATGTGCCTCCACTGTCAAACAATTTTTCATAACTTTTGATTGAATAGATGAAAAAAGAGTTCTTGTAACTTTTTACTGAAAAACCGTTCTGGAAAATCTTTGTGACCAAAATAATTTTCAGCTGCACTTATTTCTTTAGCATCACCTGATTTTTCATGATGACATCAGCTTAAATGATGACGTCATGAAAAAATACTTATGCTAAAACTAACTTTCTTTAAATGTTATTCTAACGTAATTTTGCTGACTTTGAACGGGTTTTTGCCGGCTCGTTAAGAGGTTGAAATGGGGGGAGGGAGAGCAGAAAGTGTCCCCTACCATACTTCCATACTTTTCCATCACAATTCTTGTGACTATGCTTAACGACTCTCATACTAACCCGATTGCAACGGGTGTGTTAAGAAACGCTATACCAGCGAGATTGTTTATCTCTAAATTAAGAAATTAACAAGAACAAAAAAACCCGGGAAATTTCTGCCTCCGCCAACCTGATTATGGGAATGCTCTAATTAACGTAAATATTTAACCCCCTCCCCCAGTATGAATATGGTATGTATATATATATATACTTGTTTCAATGCAAAAATTTATTTTTTGTGCAGTCGTTTCTATTTGTGAATAAGTCTATTCCTAATACTCTTGAAGTCTTCTTATATTTCTTATCTTTTTTTAAGGAGCTATGTGATTAATTAAGAACTAGAGCCCAATAGAGCTGAAGATTTGTGCACTTTAAGGCACTATAACCACGACAATATAGATGTTTCGTGTCCACTCGCTGGCATCTTGGAATCATTTAAAAAAGAAAATCAATAACTGCACAATAATAAATCACGTTTCGATTAAACTCAATAGATCCAAAAGAAAAGGGCTTATTCCATAACCACCGTCCACCGTCCCACAGCAAACCGTCACACCGTCCCATCGTCTACCGTCCATCCGTCCCAAAACCGAAAATCCCGTCCCACCCCGTCCCAAAAACAAATTTACAGACCAGATATATCTCATGCGCTCGATACAGACTTTAGGGGAAGAAAAAAAGGAGATTGGATTGGAGTTTGATCTTGAAACTTGGCAGGGAGGCAAAATGCTTTGTTATAATTCGAATGGCCTAAATTTGATACTGATGACGTCATTATGACGTTAGAGTCCTTTTTTAAAAAGCCTACTTTCCGCTAGAGTTACACCTCGAAACTTGGCACTGATGACGTCATGATGACGTCATGGATATATTCTAGAAATTGTGCAACAATTATTGTGCAACAATAATGGCATTTGCAGGTTTCATCAGCATGAAAACTAAAAGTCACAAATCATTGGTTCACCATGACTTGATTTAGGTCATTGCATTTAAATCCTAACGAAGTATTTTACTTACCTGCCAAGTTTCAAGGTGTAACTCCAACAGGAAGTAGGCTTTTTAAAAACGCCTTTAATGTCATAATGACGTCATCATTACCAAATTTAGGCCAATGCATTCGAGTATTTTACTTACAAGCCAATTTTAAAGATGTAACTCCAGCGGGAAGTAGGCTTTCTAAAATAGGTCTATGACGTCGACGTCATCATGGCGCCATCAGTGCCAAATTTAGGCCATTACATTCGAATCTCAACCAAGTATTTTACTTACCTGCCAAATTTCAAGGTGTAACTCCAGCGAGAAGTAGGCCTTCTAAAATAGGTCTGTGACGTCATCATGACGTCATCAGTGCCAAATTTAGGCCATTGCATTTGAGTATTTTACTCACAAGCTAAGTTTCAAGGTGTAACTCCAGCGGGAAGTAGGATTTCTAAAATAGTTCTGTGACGTCATCATGACGTTATCAGTGTCACATTTAGGTCATTGCATTCGACTTCTAATCAAGTATTTTACTTACCTGCCAAATTTCAAGATCAAACTCCAATCTAATCCCTTTTTTTTCTTCCCTTAAAGTCTGTATCTAGCGCATGATATATATCTGATCTGTAAATTTGTTTTTGGGACGGTGTTTTGGTTTTTGGGACGGTGGGACGGTGGGACGGTGGACGGTTTGCGGTGGGACGGTGGTTATGGAATATGCTAAAAGAAAAGTTGTGTAGTGGTACTTTGGAAAGATAGAAAATGCTGGAATACGAGGTTGTCAACAAATGCGGTATTACCTGACTCATCGTAACCTCCAATGCTTGCAGTGTATGTTGACCTAGAAGGAAATAGAGTAATTATCTCAGATGTAAATATTTCATGTTTTCTTTGACGTCCAAAAATTAGAAAGTGTTTCAGTTCACTTAATCCTGACAAGAATCATATATTGTGACCGTTAAATATCTCAATTACGCATACCCATCACCACCTATTTTCCTCAATCTTAAAATGTGTATAGACATATTCACAAATGCTTGATGCAATGCAATAACTTCCTATTTGTGCACTACAGTGCACAAAAAGGAAGTTTTTGCATTCCCTCAAGTTCTACTTTGAGCATTCAACACCTCATTTTCCTGTATTTGTGGATAGGTCTATCCCATATTGGCTTAGAAACGGAGAAAATAACCCACAAATACGTATATCTTTGATAAACATAATCCACCCTGCTATGAAGGTAGAATATTGATAAAAATTGACATTCTTATTTTTTTCTGGGCATTTTCCCGCCAAACCCTTTTACTAGTTACTAGTTAGATTTACGAAAGTTACTAGTTTAAATACAGTAGACAGTAACACGGGAACTACAGATGAGTTCATAGTTTGTAACTCTTTTTGGCAAACAAAGAATCATATATCATGGTTGATTTTTGATGATATTATTTATCAACAATTTGATGATATGGTCATGGGTTCATCTCTTGATCTAACGTTAGTTAATTCACTTTTTTTTATCTCACTATGAACTAGCATGGCCTGAAAATGGCCTTGTTTTAGTCACATGATTATTTACCTAAATTTGGAAATTATATGTTTTCTTGTCACGATAACATTTCCTATTCTTCGGAATCTGCAAAAAGTTTTATAAAATGTGATTTTTAGTGTTGTACTCATTTGACAGCTTCATATGCCTTTTAAATTTGACATGTTCTTATTATCATCAAAAAAGACGTTTTCAGCTCTATGCTCTAGTTAGTTATAACAATTTTCATCTAGCGCTTGAAAAATTAAGTTCGTTTTCAAAAAGAATGATTATCCAATTTCCTTTGTTGAACTTTGTAATAAAACATTCTAAACATTAAAATTAACCATTTTACACCTTTATTATGAAAATCGTGCAGCTATATGCGAACAAGTGTATTCCCTCTGACACGCATTTATCCGTAATGATCCATCTGACACACATTAATCCATAACGATTTTAGAATTCTTATCTATGCTATAAATTCTTATTTACTGGAACTTTTTATTTTACGAGGCAATGCATTATTCAATAGAACAATGTATTCTGCTCCCCTGTATCTTACGTCTAATTAGTAATTAGACTATATATGGTAATTATTTTTGTTATTGCACGATATATTGTAATAGTTTGCTTTCTTATTTTGTATGAAATATTGTAAAGGCCGTTTTCCATTGGCGTAAAATTCCGCGCGGAATCCAAATGAAGACATTCCATTAGTAGAAATTGACGTGTGA
>JAULBZ010006712.1:0-12127 GCA_032360805.1 Neoturris breviconis | reverse complement strand
TCAAGACTTGTGAGGATATTATGAAATACATTTTAGTGTATTGAAATTGTTAAGACTTGTGAGGATATTATGAAATACCTTTTAGTGTATGGACATTGTCAAGACTTGTGAGGATATTATGAAATACATTTTAGTGTATTGAAATTGTTAAGACTTGTGAGGATATTATGAAATATATTTTAGATGCTAGTTGTGATGGTGCAGAAATCACTTTTGTTAAGCCAAATAAAAGTACATAAAAAATTTATATTTTGTTCCTTTCTTTCACCTTAATTATACGGTGTTTGCTATTCATAAATATATGTTACTTACAGGATAGGAATGTTTTCATGTTTCTGATATCTAAACATGAGATTAAACATGAGATATGGCATTTTCATGAGCATAAACGTGGTTTTTATTTTAAAAAAGACAATTTGTAATAATTTATCATGTGGCATGTTAAGGCGGATTTGAATGACGCCATTGCATTGATTAGAAGTGATGTCAGCTAAAAGTTGACGTTGCTTTAAAATTCAAAGAATGTAATGGCTTCATTCACCTCATTTATGTCATGTATTTGCAGTGGTAGTAAAAGCAAGGCAATGTGAGGATAGTGTTTGTCATTCCGTAATTATTCGGATTAGCGCCGTCCTCGATTAAGCGCCACATTTTTACCAAATGCGGCGCCTATTTTTTCCACAAATAAATAATTAGATTTTCTTGGTTCCAGACAGTATCGAAACCACGGCATCAAGTTTTCAGGTCCTTGAATAGAAATCCCAATGTAATGCATCCCTCTTTTGTTTTATCGGTTACCATGGTTACCAACATGTTACATCGACACTTTATTTAAGAAGTGTTTTTTGCGTAATTACAAATTGCTTTTTATAAGAAACTAGTCTAGAAGAAACATTCATCTAAGATCCTCAAAGATTAAGAAACTATTAGTAGCTACTACAAATATTTTCTCACTCTAAGGATAAGAAACTTCTCTCTTGTCATACGTGAATTAATTATAATATACCGAAAGTACGAATGAAGTGAGTAATTTTAGCGGTTCACAAATAACATAAATAAAGCACTGCGTTAGAGTGTCAAATATACGATAGACACTTTTATCTTCTAACTGAAACAGTACTTCGCTCTTCTCCAGGTTTCCTATAAAAAACCGTGTATTTCCTACAGTGTTTTTAATAGGCTTTTCACAAATAATGAACACGAGACGTTGGTTGCTCAAAGTAGAAACTTGTTGCAATGCAATAACAATCTTATTTGTGCAGTGACGCCTATATTTTAGTAAATATTATGATATTACGTGTGTTATGTGGAGGAGGGAAAAATCTTGAGTTAAAAAGCTCGAATTAATAATCTCGAGATTAATTTAGTTGCTTGATTTGTTTCGAGTTATTAACTCGAAATTGATTTAATTTCTTAATTTTTCTTGAGTTATTCAATCGAGTCTGATTTAGTTGATTTACTTAATCAACCTCGAGTTATTATCTTGAGATTGATTTAGTTGCTTTGTTGTTTACTTAAGCATTTTCACATTTTATGAATGGAGGTTCATTTAGAACTATACACTGTGTATAAATATCAGTAGACAGTACGAGTTTAACTGTGTGATGTGATATAGATTAATTGTGTTACATAGTGACCCTTGTTTACATTTCATTCACTTCCTTCGCTGGATACCATTAAAATTCATGAGATTGATGATGTCGTATGATATTGAACAGAGCAAACTGCAATAAATAAGATTTTAAATATAGCAGATTAATGTCATTAATCACCAGCTTTCACGATATTTCAACAATCACTTATTATCAGGGGTAAAAACTTGTTCAAAATCCGCGGTAAATGTTTTTAACCCGTTAGTATTATTATGGTGTGGACCCCCTGAAAGTAACATAACATAACATAACAAAATTTATTATTCAGGAGGTTATTTTCTTATATATTTTCAAAATCTTCATCATACTCTTGTGACTTTTTGTCCCCTGAATCTGCTAATACCTTCCACGAATTAACAAATTTAAAAGAGTTCTACAAAAACCTTTTTCATTCCATTTGCAGTTTTGAGTAGATATTGAAATTTTGTTTCACTTGGTGTTCGGGTTTGTAGTGAAAATGTCGATTTTTTAAAAATCACAAAAATCGAGGAAAACGCGTTAGTCACATGACTAAACATATCAGAACTTTTTATTATGTGATTTTAAGTAACTTCACAAAGTTGTGTAACATTTAACACAAGCTATCGATTTTTACATAGGATTTTCCACTTGAAAATAGGTGGTTTCGGGTTATGACTCATATCTTTTGATCTACTAGAGGTATGATGTTTAAATTTCGGCAGTATGTGTCAAATAAATTTATATTAACACTCTAAGTAAGTCTCAGCATCATCGCTGTCACGGTTCGGAAGTTACTATTAAAAAAAATGTGCTCAGGAAGGGGGGCTCCTCCAGCATATATAGGGTTAAGATAGATTTCCGCTGGACGAAACATTCATTGGTAGATAATAATAATAATGTTTAATAACAATAATAACAATAATAACAATATAATAACAATTAAGTATTACAACTTCTCAGGCGGGTGGTCGCCTCTACGAATCGCTCTTAATATGATCGTATTTCAGCGGATGGTTGTACCACGTATTGTCAAGCTTCGTCTTGAGCGCATTGATATCGCGGGCATTGACGACATCGGACGGCAAATTATTCCACATTTCGATGTACCGATAGTAATATGAATTGTATTGAACGCCGCGAAGTCCATCGTTTGGTATTCTGCGTGTCAGCTGGTAATTGTGTTGTCGACTAGGGCGTGTCTGTGGTTGGAATGACTGTGCAAGGGTATCTTTGTCATAGACATGAAAATGCTTGAACTTTTATCATTTCGCCCCTAGCTCTTCTGTAGGCAAGAGTTGGTAGATCTATTTTCTTTAGTCGATCCGAGTAACTGAGCTGTCCGAGACAGCACATTTCGATCATGGGGGAAACAACTTGTGCATACTCAAGGTGGGGTCTTACGAAGGTCGTATACAGTTTTTGTAACAGTTTGTAGTTTAGATAGGAAAAACTCTTGCGTACCCAAGCAGTGGGTGTACATAGTGTTTTCAAATTTGCCTAACGTTAGTACATGGCATTTGTCAGTGTTGAATTTGAGAAGCCATTTGTCTGACCACTCCTTAAAATGATCTATATCTGATTGCAATGTAAGAGCATCAAACTTGGATTTTATTTCATGAAATACCTTTGTGTCATCAGCGAATATAAGAGCATCCGAGGATAAGATTTCGGGTAGGTCGTTAATGTAGAGAACGAATAATAACGGGCTTAGAACACTGCCCTGTGGTATTCCACTCAGAACGGCACCTATATAGGAATTAACTTAATTCACTCGTAGTAATTGGCAGCGTCCAATTAAAAGTGCCTTGATCCAATTTACCATTTTACCATTAATTCCATATGCTTACTTAATAACCTGCGATGCGGAACGGTGTCAAGCGCTTTTGCGAAGTCGAGATATATGGTATCAACTACGGAGCCGTTTGTAATCTTTTTAACACGCATATCAAGATATTTGAGGAGTTGAGTTGTTGTTGATCTCCCACTGACGAAACCATACTGCCTTGGTGATAATAGGTTGTTCTCCTTCACATGCTTTAAAAGATGTTGATATGTGATTTCAATTTCTATTATAATGGAATGACTTCTTTTGGCATTCGCCATTCGCAGCGAATTTTTCTCTTGTAGAATCATCTTTCCATTGTGGTTTGATGAATCCAGAGAACGTTGTGTATTTAAAGTAATCAAAACGGTAATTTGTGGCCATATAGCGCATTTTAACCCTGCTAGGACGGGGGCGGGTTTGACATAATATCACAAGAAATATCCAGGCGAAGTTATTTATAATCAATGAAATGACTCGTCAAAACATACACAAAGCAAAATATATCATATATACCAAACGTGTAATCGACGTCTAATTAACGTCGAAAAGATCTCGTTTTGACGTTTAGACGTCCAAACGACGTCTTTTCGACGTTGAATAGAGTACGTGCATGGTAATCATATAAATATATAGTATTAGAGATTTCGGCGTTGTGCGCCCACTATAAACTGTCCATATACAGATTATCCGGCACTTTATTCGATAGTCGATCTGAAACGGCAGAAACATTGCTTCCGATTTTACATGAATGCTGATTATTTTTCCATTACTAATACCCTTCAACATGTGACGTCAAATCAACACGAAAAAGACGTTTAAAGCTAAACGTCTTAATGGAGTCGAAACTGATCAAACGTAGATTGTTGTTTATGGACACAACTCAACACAAAAATGTAAAATTGTAAAGATTACAATGTTGCAACGTCGTCTTGACGTTGTTTCGATGTTCATCATACGTCTTGTGTCCACTAGGTGGTATGGCTGATCATTTTTGTTCATTTTTTTCTCGAATGATAATGCTAATAAAATGTTAAACAAAATGGACCTATATAAATTGTGATCACTATCGCGACGTGGAATATCTTATTGATTTCCTGCAAGCACACGACGTCGCATCTACGTATCGACGTTATAACGACGTTGATCCGACTCCGTGTACCAACTGGATTTATTTTATTTTTCCCACTGAGCATGCTACACGTCTTATCAACATCGAAAAGACGTCGTTTCGACGCTGCGAGATTAAAGATACGTATTTTCGTCGTTGATGAAACATCGCGCACTGCTGGTAGATATATTGAATAAATATAAAACTAAATAAATATAAAAGTCGTAAAACTCGATATAATACATGGCGTCAAATCAACGTCTAAACCACTTGTCTTGTCAAACGTCTAAAATATTAGACGAAGTCTTTATAATGCAGTATTTTTTAGAGTTTTAGTTTCCCTCCTTGCGTAAATTCTTATTTAATACGAGAATGTGGAAGAGCGACACGACACTTTCCCAATGAGCATATGGCACCGGATTAACGTCAAAAGGTCGTTTATCTGACGTCAAATACCTGCAGGATTGTCTGATATCATACGCCAAAATGCTACGACATAACACAAAGCAGCATCATATAAAATAAGATATAAAATACGAAAGAATGAGAAGAAAATTAGAAACCCTATGTGCTCATAAGAAAAACTAGTTTGCAATATTTCTTGTTTACACCTATAAACACTTGAAGCCACTGAATAGACGTTGATCGTAGTGGAAACTTGTTCAAAGTCCGCAGTAAAGACGTTAGAACAACTACTGACAGCTTTGAAAAAGTTTTGGTCCATAGGGATTCACGTTATGTCTAGACAGGTAATTTTCTAATACATTGTTGTATCTGAAGAATTCTTATCTGAAGAATTCTTATCTATAATTTATAAATAATAAGTTGATAACTTTCGATTCGCTATAATCTTGGACATTAAGATAAAGAATTATTTACAAAATTCAACAAGCAATACACGCCACAAGCAAAACCAAAACGCGGAATACGACCACAATAAGTCCCTAGAGATTTATCTTAGAGATGTGTCGAGTAGACTCAAGGTTTTTTTCAAAACTCGACGAAGTATGCTGTTCACAACAGCCTAGTACCTAGGCTTTTGGAATAAATCCCGATTTTCGTGCCATTCGTTTTGCTAATCAAAATTTTAGACTTTTTTTTCAAGTTGAATTTCGACTTTTGGCACAAATTTCACTTTGTCTACTGTATTTTTGTCCAAGATTGTAGCTCTAAAAAATAAATACTAAAGCCATTATATTCCAACTTCTAAATGCTAATGTTAGTTTATTCTTGAGAGAAGCCATTTGTAATGACGTGACCATTTTCTGTGTGACCACAGATATTATTAATAAGTTTAATCCCATTTGCTTTAATATCATGTTTCATAATTAAATTAGTGTTCTTCTGTTTTTCTTGGTCTATTTTTCTGTTATGTGTATTATTTTCTTCTCTCATTTCATTCCGTTCTTCAATACAACTTTCTAGGACTGCATGTGGAGTACCAGCTCTCTTCATGTGTTGTAGTAATGCGTTAGTATCTTTCGGAAAACACCCACCCCCGTAACTTAGTTTACCATCGCGACCAGGTACTGCAGTATGCATGGGATTAATCCATTTATTTTTCAACATTAATTCTTTAACAGTGTTGTAATCGCTTCCATTGTGTTCGCATAAAAGATAAAGTTCGTTGAAAAATTGAATTTTCAATGCATAAAAACAATTGACGAATGCTTTCATTGATTCGGATTCAGATGATAAACAAAGGGAAACTTCACAATCGGGGTAATTTATCTGATAAAACTCATATAAGGTAGCGACTTGATCATCCGTACAATTACTTCCACGACCAATCACAACGTGTTTTTGATTATGAAAATCCTCAAAAGCAGTAGCAGCCGATAAAAATTCAGGATTGTGAGCGATTGCTAGAGTAGGATACTTCCTGGATAACTCTTCTGTTGTTCCAGGCTCAACAGTACTTTTTAACACAATCAATCCGGGGTAATTTGACTTGGACAAGTTTGCCATAGTTTCCTCAATAGATTCTTTACCATACGATTTCGCGTCATCGTTATATGGAGTTGGTAAACATATAAACATCAACTGTGTCGTTAAACAATCTTCAAAACTTCCAATCCCGCCATTTTTAAATTTATCATAACCACACAATGGTTGCACATTCTTTAATTGAAAACTCTTAAGAAGAGCTGATCCTACAAATCCAAGGCCAACAACAGAAGCCATTTAAGTTTTAATGTCCACGAGAATGATACTGTTAGTGTGACATGTAACGATTACAATATTTAAATTTTAATAAATGTTTGTGTAGAAACTTTTTATATGATCCTTTGACTAGCCTTTGTGACAGATAGAGAATTATAAAATAGCTGATTGTATATCTAACCGTTATGTAATTATCAATTTATTAAAAAATGCCGTGCTGACAATTTTTGAATATACGATGTTTAAATTGGTTTTACGTTTATCTCTAACATTTAAAATCAGAATAAAGCTTCTTCAGTTTGATAAGAATGTATAGAAAGACTGACAAATCGAATTATGTTATTGTTTGTACGTTAGGCTGAAATCGCTAGATTCGGTTAAAGCTTGGTCTAAATCCGGCAATTAAATTATACCTGATAAGAAAATTGTATTTGACTCATTTTAAATAATGCACTCTTGTGGGGTTTAAAATCTCAAAGACATATTTGTGTTCATTATTCGACAATTAATCTGATGAGTAATGCCAAAGTTAAAATCGACTGTTTCTTATTTCTAATAGAAATCATAGTGGAGGAGTGGTTAAAATAGCTTAACGTTTTATTACATTGACTAACCCACCTATACGTAATATCCATTCTGAAGAAATAATAGCTAATTCTTGCCGGCGCGTGACGTTTTTTCAACGTAAAAATACGTTGTTTTGGAAAAAGGGCAGTGCCCATTGGTGGATACTTGTGGTGTGGTTTATTTAATCCCGTGCACGTTTTTTCATAAGAACAACAATAATAAGAACCTTGACTAAAAGTTAAGAACGCGTTAAGAACGTTATAAGCTGAAAAGTCTAAAATATATAAGCCCATTAAAGTTGCGCAATCACTTGTTTTGGCCGAAACATTTTTTTTGATCTCAAACATATTTATTGCGATGAAAGAAACCAATCCTGAATGTTTTCCACGAAACTGAGACCTATAAGTGCCAAAATAAGTAAAATAATAATTTATCTTTTTACAATTTTTCCTGCACTACAATCGTGGACATAAATAATGATAAAAATATGAAATGTGTCAATTCACTCCCCCCTCCCCCCAAAATCATCGTTGACGCTATGAAAATGTAGTGCTTCCTCATGCCGTCAACATTGATAGTGGGGGGAGGGGGGGAATTCATTTTTTTATCAAACATTTACGTCCTCGATTGTCTAATTGTTTCAAAAATTTGAAAATAGCTCCCCCTGTAAATCGACCAAATTGTTTTTTTGAAAAAAGGGTTCTCCCAGCTCAGAAATTCCAAAACCAATTGGTTAAATGTAAATACAGGCATACACCAACAAACAGGTCATATATTAGAGCATCAGTCATATGTAAACACAAAATGTACAGTATATACAAAGTGGAGTGAAAATAGTGCCTGGATATAGAATATCCAGGCTCCACTTTCATTTTGTACTGAAAATATGATACAAACAACAAAAATAAGAAATAAATGCTAAAGAAACATAATTCAACCTCCATGTGGGGGGAGGGGTGGTTGAGGGAAGCATAAAACACCACTCAAAATTTCCAAAAACAGAGTTTATACAACCTCATGGCCTTCCAATCCATGTCACATGGCATAGCAGGTGTTATCACAGCAATTCTGCCATCTTTACTGATTTCTAATTTCATGTATGTTCACATGGAATCAAAACAAACCAAAAGGTGGGAAAATTCAAATTAAATTTGTGTATATACACATTTACAGCCTTCCTGTGCATGCCACATGTCTTGGGAGGTCATACCACAGTCATTTTGCCATCTTTAATAAATTTCAAATTTCGTGTATGTTTACATGGAATCAAAACAAACCAAAAGGTGGGAAAATTCAAGCTATGCAGCTAGGCTTTCCTGGACAGATCCAATAAAGTTAAAAAGCTTGTGTTTCGGGGGAAATGGGTCACTATTGAGGTATGCTAGAAGGTTGAACATGCTGTATACATTATATAATGTCAACATAAATAAGATTTGTACAAGCAATCTCTGAACATAAAAATATATCTATCTATCTAACTGTAATATAAGCTTCTCTAGAAATATTACCTTTTTTTTGCTAGTGTAGTAGAAAAAAAAAGATGCAATCTAATGAAGACCTCGATGATTTCACTCAAACTTCTGTATCCGACAGAGCTACTAGGAGAACATACCTAATTACGTGCAGCCAGGTAGACAAAACAAAGTTTCCGACAAGGGAAAGTTTTGGAACTTGTGTCGTAGATGCTTTTGATTCTGCCCCGGGAAAGGTTGTAGTAGAACATTGGGCTTGTTGTTTGGAGCCACACAAAACCTCGGGTGAACATTACCACCTATCTGTGAAATTGAGCGGGCCACGAAGATGGAAACCAATAAAAAATGCAGTCATGAATTCACATGGTGCAGTATTGCATTTTTCAGAAAAACATGATAACTATTATACGGCTTTTAAATATGTGTGTAAAAGTGATGAGAATGTGTTTTTGAGCCAAGGTCACCCTAATTTAGATGACATCGGTTCACCTAAGACAAAGCGGTGTGTGAAAGCGTACCGTGAAAATGCGAGAAAACGACAGTCTGCTGGTACTGGTTCAACCAGCAATACAACCAATCAACGAGAAGAAAGTACAAAGAGCGAAAAACTGCGTAGGCTTTCTAACCTTGATGTTGCAGAGTTTGTCGTCTCCAATAAAATTAAAAAAACAAATGAGTTGTTTGCAGCGGCAAAAGAGAGACAAACTGAAGGTAATAAGGACTTGGCCAATTTCGTCATGGCTAGATCGGGAAAGAAGTTGCAGGAGCTCATGGAAAATGCTTGGCAAATGGAAACAGCTCAAGAAGATATTGTAAGAGAGAGAAAACCCAGAATAGATATACTGCGTGCTGCATTCGAAGAACAGTGTGCAGTGGGATGTGATGGTCAATGGTATGAATGTGCCTATGAAGTGCTAACAAAAAACAACATTCATCCATATATCTTTGCGGCTGCAGTGAGAGACCTAATTGTAAAAGGAAGAGGTAAATTTCGAAACTTGATGATTGTCGGTCCAGCAAATTGCGCAAAAACATTCATGCTAGCTCCAATTCAAAATATATTCAAAACTTTCAGCAATCCGGCTAACGACAAGTATGCCTGGATAGGGGCTGAAAGTTCTGAGTGTATATTCTTAAATGACTTTAGGTGGAGCAGTGAACTAATTGCCTGGAAGGAACTTTTGCTTCTTCTAGAAGGGCAAAAAGTTCACTTGCCATCACCTAAAAACCACTATGCCACAGATATCTGTATTGACCACGATATACCGATATTTGCTACTGGGAAATCTAGAATTACATATGTTGGTAGATATCAAACTGCAGATGAAAGAGAAACGGAAATGATGTCGGTACGGTGGAAAGTTTTTGATTTTAACTATCAAATTCCCGAAAATGAACAGAAAAATGTACCTCCCTGTGGCAAGTGCTTTGCAAAACTAGTTTTTCTAGGTGAACTTTAAGAGCATATAATATACACGAAACCATACACGAAACCACACACGAAACCGTGCCGAAGAAAGAAAACTACCTATGAAACCACGCAAAACCACACGAAACCACACGAAACCGTATTTTTTATAAAAAAAAATATATAACTAATTTTTTTATAAAAAATACGGTTTCGTGTGGTTTCGTGTGATTTCGGGTGCTTTTTTCAAGTAAATGTACGGTTTCGTGTACGGTTTCGTGTGGTTTCGTGTGCAAAAGTTTAGCTAACTTGTTTGTTTTGTTTAGATATTGATTTGTTTTGTTTTACGACAGAGGACTTCATACTGTGATATATATATATATCTCAAAAACACAACATAAGAATTCCTAAACATAAACTAAACATAAACATAACAGAGCATATCACTTTTTTCTTAAAATTTGATACCGAAGTTTTCGTAAACTTATTTTCAAATCCAAGTTTTCGCGAGCTCTTCTTTGTTTACATTTCAAATCGAAGTTTCCGCAAATGCTTCTTTGTTTACATTTCAAATCGAAGTTTCCGCAAACGCTTCTTTGTTTACATTTTAGACCGAAGTTTCCGCAACTTTATTTTTTGTTAATGTTTCAAACTGAAACAGATATAGAGAAACATGCTATTCAGAAACCAACATGAAATAAAATAAAATACCCAAAGCAGTTCAGTACTTGATTCTTTTTCCACCACATTGTAGTACCATACCAATACGCTTGTCCATGCTTCCAATGATGTTATTTATCTTGGTAATGGGAAATTTTAAAATACACTGTTCGGCTCTTGCAGAAAACTGTTCAAATGTTTCTCTTGTGATCTGTCGTTGCCGCGCTTCTTTGTTAAGTTCCCTTGCCACTAAATTAAAAACATTCTCAATCGGATTCAGATCCGGTGAACGAGATGGAATCTTGAAAACCTTTGCGTTAACATTGTCATAAGCCTCCCTGGCCTTCTTGCAATTTTGTCGCGGGCAACCATCTGTTAAGAAGCGTTTATCTCTTGGTGCGATACTCTTCTCGAATGCATCTTCAAAAGCGGATTCAACGATCTCCACCATCTTATCACCATTTATTGCCCCTTTAAATTGTTCGCAGAGAACAACACCTTTATCATAACTGATTCCAACCATGAAGTTGGCATTGACAGCACCCTCCTTCTTTCCCTTTGCTGTGATATGTAATCCTTCACCTTTTTTCCTCCACTCCCTTGCGGATGGTGCACGTGCTTGGTCTAAAGGGTTTGTTTTGAACTGAAATCCCTTTGCATCCATGTAAAAAGATATGTGCTCGTTCCAAAATTGTTGATCCAGTTTCATTCTGCGTATTTTGTTACAAAAGTTTACCCTCGCCTCATGGTCGGCATGGCTCAGCAAACCCTTCTTACGTGACTGCCTGTACCCATAGCCTGCTTTGTTCAATACCCTGCGAAGTGTTCGGTTTGAAAATTTTGTTTCCACACCGGCCTCAACTGCTACACGAGGTGAGGTGAAAGTGCCTTCAGTGTTTCGTAATTTTGGCACTGCTCGTAATATGCTTCGCACATCTCGCACACTAACCTTTGGCGGTCGCCCCTTGTTTGTTTTACGACGGTCAATAGGAGGCTCTGCTGTTATGTCTCTTTTGGCATGTCGATAAATGGTAGCCTGTCCATATTGTGGGAACATTTCTACTAATGTTTTTATAGAGACTCCAGCCTTCTGATAAAAGGCTGCCATATCAGCTGAGTGTCGTGTTGTTACCTTCATGTTTTATACTTATATTTATATATCTATATATTACTAAAGAAAAAAGAAAAGTTGGAGGCATCTATTTATGTGATACATGCTGCTTGTGTCCACACCTATACTGTATGCTGTATATACCAGGGTGGCCAGAGGTTTCAAAATCTCTATAGGTATATAAACTGCTGCCAAGTAGG
>JAULBZ010006711.1:0-10670 GCA_032360805.1 Neoturris breviconis | reverse complement strand
CCCCCCCCCCCCCCCCCCCCCCCTAGCTCATCTTTTATTATTTTATGCAATAACTGTTTATATAAAAGTCCGTTTGACCTTAAATTTGGCAACTTTTCCTAAAATCTATTTTGGGTCATTTTGAAAAAGTTTTAGAACAATTTTTTTTATGTTAAATTTTTATTTGTTACAGGTGCTCTTACATTTGAATAACGTCACCAAAAAAACATTACGTCAGCAACTATTTTTGCGCTAAAATGTTCAGATAAGGATGAAGTATAACCTGACAAAGTTTCATACATACTATATTAACGTATCCGAGGTTAAGAGCCCAAAAAAGTCCAGTCCTAATAGATCTAAGGGGTTTACATATGTCCATGCTCAGCCCAATGGGCACTTGACGTTTTTTCAACGTAACAAAGAAGTTGTTTTGACTTTAGAACGTCGAAACAACGTCATTTTTACCTTAAAAAACGTCGCGTGCCCACAGGGAGTTCGAAATACGAGAATATGCGAATTTGGAAAGGAAAATAATTATGCTTCTAAATATATTAAGTAACTAAGAAGTGACTTAGAAAACAGAATTTATTAGTATTTGGTAAATAGATATTGTACCTTATACATATAGGGATCAGGCAAAGTTTTTCGGAATTGAAAACAGATTTTTAAACTGGAAAACCTTTGTATTTGGGAAAAACGATAACTAAAAATACACAAATCATGTTTCGTCTTCCATTTGAAACGCAAAATATCTAAAGTTGTTGCTGCTGTCAAATCTAAAGAAATTATCACCTCACGAAAAACCAAATCGATTGATCGGAAATATTTGTTACACATAAAAAGTTTCAAAAATAATACCCTGTGAGTTTTTATTACCCGCGATAATATCTACCCATCTAGGGAAGAGAAACAAATTTTATAGTCAAATAATATTGTTCTGCAGGCACACAGCAATGAATCAATGTTGGACAACGTTATAAAGACTTCGTTGTATCGACATTGAACAAACGTCGTGTCCCGACAGTGTGTTTTATATTTACTTACGATGATCGAAATTCTTTTCTTCTTTCATCCATTGGCCGCGGTGATGTAGTCTCCATCAGAATCAATATTCTATTAGCAAAAAGTCAACGTTTAATGTGTTGTTTGTTAGCTCTAAATAAATATCCACGCTCAAAATATCAACACTTCTTTTCTTACGCTTATACACTGAAGTAAATATGTGCTATTCATATATCATTTAAACTAATAATGCATATTTAAAATCAAATCATTAGTTGTTATACGATTATAAAGGTTGATTTCCACGAGGCGAAAAATTAACGACGAATGGCAAAAGAATAAATTCTATTGGTAGAAATTGACATCACACCCAGAGTGACGTCGAGTTCTACCAATGGAATGTCTTCTTTTGGCTTTCGATGCGACTTATTCCCTTCGTGTAAAACAAGTTTTATGAAAGTAATTTGTTTTAATTAAATAATCTCAATCATAACAATTACTGGGAAATAACCATGTACTGGGAAATGTAAGGAATTCTAAATATTTTGAACTAGTGAGAAACGAGAAAGTCGGAAATATAAGAATATTAAATGATAACTTTGATCTATATTATATTCACCAGAAATATTTGTAATCAGTATAACTAGAGCAAATCTTTATAAAATTCAAACATTTTAATGTTTGGCAGCAAGATAGAAGGTAAACTCTTGTTGCAATATCCAAGGATTTTGTCTGTTTTTGTCTGTTTAGAATCATCGAAAACATTAACTTTTAATAAAAATGATGATTTTTTACCAACGCCAACGTTACGTTTTAATACGTTTTAAGTATATACGAGTCATACCTCGTTAGAACGAGTAGGAAATTTGCTTTCTTGTGGTTTATCACTGATTTCTCTATCATTGGATAAACTCTAATTTTCTGAGTTTCAAGCTGGCAAAACTAAGCTTGACTTCAAACAAACTAATGTTTAAGAGGCGAAATTTTCAGGGAATGTAGAAAATAGCTATCTTTTCGGTGATTTAAGTTTCATGTTTATACGACAAATAGAACTCGAGAAATAAGCAAAATGCTAAGTTTTAAAATTTGCAATCTGATCCACACGTATGACTTATCTTCAAGAAGTTCTTTTGAAGCGGGATGGAAATATATATCATTATCATTGAATGCGTATACCGTATTTTATTGCGCCTTCTTGTAACTTTCATTCTCACCCCATTAGAAAGAATCTTAAGAGCGACTTTTCTTTGATCTCTTTATTTAAATATCTTCAAGCGGGATGAAAATACATTACGTGATAAAAGGTACAGTGTGTCTATATGACATGTGTATCAATCCTTTTTGTTTCGTGAATAACACTTTAACATAGCCAATGCCAAAACGGATATATTTGTCGTCGGCTTCTCTTTGATCTCTTGTTAATAGATCGCCGTGTTTATCATACCACCACTTTATACTAGATGACCAAGAAAAAAACGTGTCATCAACGTATAAGTGAGCTAACTGCTATTGGCAGTGAAGAAGTGAAGAAGACCCAGCTCATCTAGTTTATCATTTCAATCAGATAAAACAGACGGTTTCACTTACTGGAACCACTGCTGGGAGATTGAAATTTTGAGACGAGATGTTGCAGCATTTAAGGAAAGTTTGAGGGCTGATAAGGAAAAAAAAATCCTTCTCAATCTCCAACTGAAGCCGAATAATCAAAAAAAGAGGAAGAGGAACACCTAAGAGACCCTAAAAAATAAAGAACAGTTAGAGCTTTTTCGATGTACGAGAACGAGAATGACCCTCCCCGGACCGTGGCTGATGCCGAAAACCTCAATACCTTCAAGAACAGATTTGACAAGTGGGACATAAGTAAATTTGACCATAAGGCGTAATTACACGCTAGAGCGATTCAGAATCTATATCCGAAAATATAAATATAATATATACCGTAGGACATACATTACAATTCAATACAATATCTTATTTTATTTACGCAACTCATATGCGCCAATTAATTTCATGATAATCACGATATAGGAAATATATCCTATTTAGATTCGACTTGCTTAGAAAAATGCAACACATGCTGTAGAAAAACAACATATATTGGAAAAACAGTAAATCTCAAACTTAGAAAGAACGTCTTATTTTTCAGTTCCTGTACAAACGGACTCTTGTCTTAATGTCCGATGAGTAACCAGTGAGAAAAGAATTGTTCGAACGTCTATTCCGCCTTTATCTCGGACTTTGAATAAGTAAGTTTTCGCCAACTGGATAAGTTCATTCACGCATGTTTTATTTAACGAGGGGAGCCAAATTTGCTTCCCCACGAATACGAGATCGAATTACCCCCCCCACAACCAAAAAAAAAAAAAAAAAAAAAAAAAAAAAATAAGAATAACGTCGCAAAGTCGAAATGCCAGCATCTCGTGCAAGCAGCCGCTAATTATTAGATTAGATTTTATCATTACTGAGCTAACCACACATAAATGTATGAACTAAAAAAGGAAATCCGCATATATTTTACTTTGCTGAGAAATAATGTATTAGTTTCTCTATTTACCTAATTATACAGCTCTTTATCAAATAACCAAATAAATTTCCAATTCGTATTATGTGTCTGCCCTTAACGCCATTGGCTTTTTTCGTTCAAAACCATAGGGGAGGGGGGGGGGGGGGGCATAAAGTGCCCGCGGTTATTTTTTCCCTAACCACTAACGCTTATGATAGGAAACTCGGTGCACTGATAGAACAACTCAATACAAACGCACTTTCGCAAAAATAAATTGACTTTATTACGTCACTGGCACCTGTTATCATGTCATCAATAACATCAGGTTTTTGATCAGTAGAATGTTATAAAATGACAACGGCCTATTTGTATTTGCGAACCGCTAACGCATATGGCATGAAATTTGGTATATTTATAAAGCAACTCAATACAAATTAAAAAAATTAAGTTGGTGGCGTCATTAGTACCTATTATGACGTCATCATTCACGGTAAATTTGCGGTCGGTAAAATATACAATTTTGTCTATAATTTTCAATTTCTTTTTCTTCTTCTTCTTGGGGATATCGGGAATAAGCAGCCCAAGTTATGCGTACCTTAATCAGTATTACTTTTTAACCACGCAATCCACTTCCCCGTTTGAGGCTCGTGGTATGGAAACGCCCCCTAACTTGATTCTTAAAGTATGACTGGCAAAGAATATTAAATATGTTATGGTATTTAGAAAATATTAACGAGCTGATATTTTCTGATCTCTTTCTACAATCAGGTATACAAAAAAGAACGAAATAAATGTTTTCGTAAGTTTTGTTTATGCCTTATACATAGTTGGATAGCTAGGTATGTTAAACGAACTTGGATTAGTATTTGTGTCAATTCGTTCAGTGCGTATCCTGTTCAGGAGACTCTATACACGACCTACGTAAATGTTCAGATTGACAGATGTCTATTCTTAGAATGATTTCTTGTCATTCTATTTACCACTTCTCTTCAGATATCTCCTTGGAGCATGTTTGTTTATGTGCCGTTTGGGTGTTAGAATTATGTAGCTTTACTATGGATATATTTGGCCTATTTCTAACAGGATTATAACGAGATAAAATAATTTAAAATATGGTTTTATATATTTGTATTTTATCACTTCATACCTACATTTAAGACTGATAAGAAAAAACACCTGTCACCCATTCTGTGTATACTATGAACATTCTGTTTGTTTTTTATTGAGATTGTGAAATTGATCTTTCAATCATATATTATTAATTCATCAAAGTGTACAATTTTTAAAACAGATAAAAAATAATGCTAAAAATAATTTACGTATTAGTGACACTGTCGATGTCATTTCAAACGACAAAAATCAAGGATGAAAAGAT
This sequence comes from Neoturris breviconis, assembly GCA_032360805.1. Taxonomy (NCBI): domain Eukaryota; kingdom Metazoa; phylum Cnidaria; class Hydrozoa; order Anthoathecata; family Pandeidae; genus Neoturris; species Neoturris breviconis. The sequence goes on along the minus strand of JAULBZ010006711.1, from coordinate 5,811 downwards.
AAGGCACGATAAAAGAGATGTACTTATTAGAGATATAATTATTGATCTTTTAATCAATAAAATATAACAATTTGAATACCTTACTCCTTTCAATTCTCGCGCATTTAAGGTGCGCGAAATGTAAAGGTATTATATTTGCACATTATGGGCGAAAAACAGGCAAAAATAGAGAAAAACGGAAGGAGAGTCAAGTGCGCGAAAATTAAGGGCTCAAAACTGTAAGGGGCGCGACTAATAAAAGGAATAGGTAATCACTTCTCTCCCGCCAAGAGGTAAGTACAAAATGTGGATTTCCCTTTTTATCCCAATATGGACTACCATTTGGATCTTCTTTTGGACCACCACAAAATGTAATGATTAACAGAGAGTGCAGCAGGCTGGAAACGAGATTGATAAAGATTGACCTGCAGGAATTAAATTAATTAATTAATTAAATTGATAAATTTAATTAATTAATTAAATTGATAAAGTACTTATTAAACTATTCACGGGAATTGCCCTTTGAAAAGTTAAGCCAACGTTACATAAAGTTTACTACTACTGCTAATTACGTTACAGTCATATAAACAAACGGAAGACTAAAGGCTGAAATACACGATAATTTTAAAATGATCATTTCGTTTCATCGTTAACAATGATGTGAATACCTGACTACACGAATCAATTAAAAATCTTCCTTGTATGCTAAAATAAACTGTTAAACGAATTAACGCCATAAAAATTTGAGGAAAACAATAGAGTCTAGAATTTTCTATTCAAAGTTCATCATTTTAAAATGATGAAAATGAAACATGTTTGAATGATCATTTTAAAATGATCAATTAAAATTCTCTTCATTTTTAAATATTTTTTCACCGCGGTATCAATGCAAAAAATTTAAACTTAAAAAAAATGTCGGCTTGGTCTCAGTACAACATTTTTCACACCGTGTCGCACCACACCGGAATCGACAAAAACTGCTGTTTTATATATGTCTTCAATTTTCACTTATTATTGCTACTTGATCATTTATATTGATTAGTTTGGTCGATTTTTATTATTGTAACATACGTTGCGCTGAAGGAGGCTGGTCAATATATCGCTTCACGTCTAAATCAATAAAAAAGCGTTGTTTTATAGAAGTTATCATATTCACTTATATGTGACATAACTTATCTAGTATTGCTTACTTATGCTTCTTTTTTAATTGTATAATAAATAAAGTATTCAATAATTCATAATGCCACCTAAGAGCATTTCGGTTAAATCCGCAGTGGAAAATATTCCGAGATTTGTCGATGAACAAAATGATGATAGCGATGAAGAGCCGACAGATTTGATTGACCTAAATGGAGTTGAGGGTAAGTTAGAATAGTTCTTATTTATATTTTATATGAGGTTATTTGCAGTTATCACAGGTAGCATAGAAAGATTTATATAATTTTAGCAGAAGAAGAGGACAGTGGAGATGATGATGTACCCGTAGATGGAGAAGGTAAAGACATCAGAGCGACTGCGAAGATGTCAATTGACAAGGAAACGGTTAGTCAACAGCATGGATGCTGCACTTGACATCAGCAATTACAACCCTTGAGATTCCGGTGTAACGTACAGAGATATAAGGTGTTGTAAAGATAGACTTAACCCGAGATCATGATATTACTTATACATTAGTAAACCAACCAATCAATAATATCGGCCTACAAAACCATGCCAACGTCATTACTGGCAGACAAGGTGTACAGCCGAAAGCGAAAAACACCAATACCAATCGAGAAGCTTTCCAATTAGTCATTACTCCTAATACGGTATACAAATATAAAGATCAATCGGCTAATCGAAAAACTACCAGAAATATTTTTGAAAGAAAACTACCAATAGCTATAATCATTTGAAAATCACGAATGATTTTGAAATACATGCTGTTATTGGATTGATATTTTATCGCGAGATATACCAACTTAACACTATCAATGTTAAAAAATTATTTTTAAATAAATATGGCTCACCCATATTTTCTGCAACCATGTCGAGTAATCGTTTGGCAAACCTATTATTTGACGATGACAGTACACGAGATGAAAGATGGAAGTTTGATAGATTTGGGGAATTTCGTGAATTGTTAGAGTTATTCAACAATGAGTGCACGACTTGTATTGTACTAAGAGACTATTTGTCACTAGATGAAACTTTATATCCAATGAGAACGCACCCGTTATCCGTACACTTTCATTGCTGCGCCATATAGTGGGAAGCTGGAGGAGGAAGGGGATGAATATTATATTCAAGGCACTGAAAATATTGTAAAGTATTTGGTGGAAAGATTGGAAAGTAAATTCCTATTCCTGGTATCGGTACTCTCCAGATCATTCGCAGAGGAATTCCAAAAGACATCAAGGAAGTCAAAAACATGGAGCCATTGACAACAGAAGTGTACTGGCAAAGAGATGGACCACTATTAATTATGTCGTACGTTGTCAAAACATTACGGGTGAAAAGAACGTGCTGATGCTGACCACTACGAAACCAATTCTGGGTGTAACTAAAGACGACAAAAAGGTAAAGTTAGGGACATAAAAACTGCATGATTTTACAAAGGGGAGAGCCGACATAGTTTATCAGCGTATGGGATTTCTAACGTATAAAACCAAATCAATGGTCGCGTTCTCTTATGTATTTGACATGACGCGGGTGAACTTGTCAACAATATGGGTGCTGAACAATGCGAAAGACCCACTGAAACAAGATTCGTTTAAATTTAGTTTTGACCTGACTATGCAATTAGTGAAACCTTTCATTGAGCAACGCAACACACAAAGGTTGAGTGGACTGGTCATAATTATTCGGTAGTAAAAATACAAGAACAACGTTTTACGAACTTTAACCAAGTTTTTCTAACAGAGATACACCTTATAGACTACTGTGATCATTAATTGGAGGACATTTTGGAAATTGTGACAAATTCTCTTCTTCTTAAGTAAAACATAAATGCGGGAAACGACCACCAGAATTCCCCTGGAGATAGATTTATCAGGTAGACCTAAGACTCGTAGATAACGATAGGGTCTTTTTGCAAACTCGACTATTTCTGTTGTTTCTAGCAGTCTAGTACCCAGATTATTACTTTCTTGCCGTTCGTCCTGCTAATGAGAACTTTTTTTTGTCTAAATTGAAGTTCCGAATTTTTGTAAGAAATTCACCATTTTCTAAAATATTTATGACCAAGATTAGCCGTTAACGTGCCCTCACACGAAGTCGTAACAACGTCACAACGACGTCGTGTGCCCACTGGGTTGGTACTGTTTCACAAGAAAAATTAGACATTGATTAGACGTCGAATGTCGTCGGAAGTATAAAAAAGTTTGGGTTAATTCCAAGTCGGCATGCGCTGTGACATATCGAAAAGACGTCGCGTGCTGGAATGCTTGTAATGTTTTCTTAAGATAACACTAAACTTCCGACTTCTTGCGAAACCATGTTTACACAACTGGGACTTTCCTTCTAATTTGCTTACTTAAGCGTAATCGAATTACGGAATCTAATTGTCAACGTGACTAATTAGACTATAGTTAAAATGAATAATTATTACTTATTTTCTAATTCCTTCTTAACCTTATTTATTTCCTTTTTCACAAAGCTAAGAGACAACAACAAATGAATTGCAGAAATATTTTTATTTTTGTAGTAGCGTCGTGTGTGACTATAGTTAAAATGAATAATTATTACATATAACTTTTAATCCAACATAACTTCTCTAAAGGTGGGTTTCCACTTGAGTAAATTTGATCGTGCAGGCGAATTTGTAGACTGTAGTCGTAGTTTTACCAGAATCGGCAGAAACGGAACGAAATCGGGAAATCGGAACTGCGTAAATGCCGTAAGGGAAGTTCTGGAAACTACGACTGTAGCAACTTGGTAAAGCCGATTTTTTTTAGGTGAAACTTTTAGCACTCACAAGGACATATATGTCCTTGTCGGAAAATCTTTGAAGTTACGGTAGAACAAAGATAAAAAACAATAGACGATTGTTTACAAAACTGTTCCGAACGGCGGAAGAGAAAAAAAAGAGAAAGTACGTGCTATAATTTTTCAAATGTTTTTCTGTGGATTCTCTTCGTTCTTTAGAGAAATAATACTTACTTAATGTTGGTCAGTTACTATATAAAGAAATTGGAAGTGGTAAATAAAAATCCACTATGTATAGCTATTTATAATTGTGATGTGAAAGTTTGTTAATTTTTTGGATGACATGGCTGCTTTTTGGAGCCTAGTTATTGATTTCCATCTCAGAATATTCTGATTCACATATATAAAGTCCATGTAAAATGGTGATTCAACTTCTGCACAAAATTAATAGAGTAGCTAACTTTTTGTGTCGTGTTGGTATAATGTTCATACACACAAGACAAGAGAGCAACAAAAAGGTAAATAAAACAACAAAGTACCTGGATTGTATTATTCCTAGAAAAAATGTTGGCCTTTATAAATAAGTATATGTCTCCACAAAATTTTGAGTATTTCCTAATTTCTAGAAATTGATAGAAATGGTCGGTGGTTAGAAAACTAAAAGAAAGTGTTGTGTTTTATATTTACTAAAGTACTGTATATTGTGCAGCTAGTTGGAGCTGGTCTGCTTGAACAGTTTAATGTTGTTTTTTACGGAATGATCTATATCCATTTAAGTATATGTAGCTACAGCAAAAAAAAAGATTTATAAAGTTATGTGCATGGGTTGACATGACCTCACTGTCACCAAGTTTTAATTATTATTGTTTAATTTTTTATAGTAAAATTTATTTTATTTTAGAAGATGTTGGTTGTTGGTGTTAACAAGGGTAATGAATGTTGATTCTGGATATTTGGTGTATCGAAAAACTTAGGAAATTGATAAGTTTAAAACTGATGTAGCCACAGATGGATTAATGTATAGTTACGTAGTTGTAGTATGTATTCATACAGTCATTTTTTCTGATTGATAAATTAAAAATTTCAGAAGTATTTGTTGGTGCTTTGAAAAAGTTGTCGATTGTATGAACTTTGTGTGGTACATAATATTTTTCTATCCAATATGCAAAACGCACTTTGATATTATTGCCACATGTTCAATATGAGAATAAAAATAACAATATGATATCGTTTCAGTATGAGCATGCATACAGTTTTAAAAAAATCTTTGTAATATACACATCGAGTTTACATATTGTATATATGCAGTGAATGATTGTCTTTACTTTCCCATGAATAGAAATATTAAAGAAATTTATTGAGATATCTTTTGCATATATGTATATATGTACAGTATAATCATGAGAAAACAGATATTCAAATGTGATAAAATCAGACATCCAGAGGTTCATGGACAGTATCGTCAAGTAAGCTCTGTTGCAAAAATGCCATTTTTTAATACACAGAATATTTTGTGCATAAAATGTCAATTTTTGGTCATTAGTATAGGCCATCATCATGGATAAATACTCCACGAGTTCACAAAATAAATAAAATACCCCGTACCAAAAAAGAACTGTTGACTCAGTAATCCCCAGTACATGCTCATGACTGTCAGAGCAGCGTTAAAATCATCTTAAAACAACATCGTAACGTCTCTCAAAACGACATTGTAACATCATTTTGACGTTGTTTTAACCATGGAGGTATCTTTTATACCTCCATGTTTTAACGTCATTCCGATACCATGTGCCTCACTACTGGGACTTTTCTCAAAGTTTTAGGTAGAACACCCCTCCTCTCCCCCCCTATTATATCCCTGCAATTACCCTCCAGAGAGTACTACTACACCGAACTATGCTGTATGTAGCTAGAGGTATATGTTTT
>JAULBZ010006710.1:0-12128 GCA_032360805.1 Neoturris breviconis | reverse complement strand
GCAATTGATTGGTTTCTTTGGGACAAAGAAACCAATCAATTGCAAGATCATTGATTCAGCACTCTTCCCCTGGTAACAAATTTTGGAGATGGTTCCTTATTCGACCTGAACTAACCTGTGTTGATATATTCAATTTAATAAAATGTTCTAATAGAGCTGCATCATGATGTCCAAGAAGTATTTCAATTGTTGACAGAATTGTTAAAGGTGGATTGGGAAAATATTCAAACCATTTTTGACACCAATTTACTAAAAGAAATAATAGAAGAAAAAGGTAGAAAAAAGTTAGTACAGAGAATATGAGTCAATAGTCTGGAGATTCTGTGTTCTAAGACAGTTTTAGTGAGAGTAGGTATATGATGGTTACATTATTAGTTTCAAGTGTTATTCATTATTGAATATACATTCTAAACCTTTTCACTGTTCAAATAGAGATAAGAGCCCATTTAGTTAAAAAAAAAAAAATCAAGGTCCCTTTACTCGGGCCGCAAATTTTGATCATTTTGTGAATATCTCTCATCTCTACGTTCGCTGATGCTACAATTCCATAAATGAGTTGCAAAAGATTCTATGATTTTCACATTTTTACGTTACATTGTCTCTTCCAAATCCAGTGTTATTAAACAGTGAAGAAACCAATCCATTGCAAGCTCATTGACCTAACACACTTCTGCAAAGGTTCATTTTTGTTGAATTTCAACAATTTTAGATGATTTAACCCAAAAAAAAAAGTTGGTTTTGGAGCAAAAGTTTTATAAATAACAAAGAACGTAAACTGCAACATATTGAAAGATTTTCAAAAAGGAGAATTTGCAATCAGGAGCTTTCCAAGTGCGCAAAAACTTGTTTAATGACTGCAGTAAAGACGCTAGAACAATGTTGTTCCAGCATCTTTACTGCAGCCTTTGAACAAGTTATTGCTCACTGGGTTCCTGCTAAATCAATGAAGAAGAATGAATTTAAATCCAAGCTGAAAATAACTGTCAGAAATCACCCGTGGAGGAGTATTTTTCATCAACTGTGGAGGAATTTTTCTACACTCAAAAACGCTTCTTAGCAGGCGAGGTCCAACAGTTCTTTTGAGTCATGACGCTTACATAATATAGTAGCAACTATTTCAAAGCAGATTAATTGATTATTCAAGAACATTTTAACAATAGGAAATGCGATCAGTGGTAAATAATCTGTTTCACCAAATATTGGAGACCAATGCGCAATAGCTGACAATACTCTAAAATGTGATTAAAGATGAATAATACTTTAACCATAAAAAAACTTGACATAACAAATGGAAGAATGTTGCGGAACACTCAAAGAAATACGCATTAACTAAAATGGCAACACCGTATTATTATAACCATGGTCATTATACAACACAGAAGGTAATATCACCTGCGCAAGAGTGTTCTTTAGAGTAGTTTGTAGTTTTCAGCTGTACTACAAAACACTCCTTCACAGGTGATGTCTGACATATATTTTAAGGCTTGTATACAGGTATGACTTTATGCAGAGATAAATTGTGCAATTATCAAGAGTAAAGCTCGTTTGTAGATTTATATTCAGCTGAATTTTTAAAAAATAGAAATTTTCTTACCTTTGCAATACTCTTAGCAATTTTCGACTTTTTATTGGATATTTCTCATGCAATGCAGCATATGCATTGTGTGTACCTTTGTCAACAAGAGCACTGAATGCAATGTGATTTTCTGGTAGCTGTAAAATACTTCTCCAAATGAAAAATCTAAACGTTAACCCAGTAGACAAAAACTTGTTCAAGCGTCTTTACTGCGAGCTTTGAACAAGTTTGGTAAATTATTGAGGAAATGGAAAAATGTTAAATTTCATGTTGCTGCAATACAAATGTCAGTGGCCAAAATAAGAGCAAATGAATCACTGTGGAGGAGTGATATTTGAGCATAGCTTCAGGCTACAAAGTGATTATTCAAAATTCATATTTGTATTCATCGTTTGTAAAAAAAAACGCCTTTCAGCAATAAAATGGTTAATACCATATTATTAAAGCATCATGTTGAAGAACGTAGAGATTGTGAAAAGCAAACAATTAATGTAACAAACAGTTCAAGGTTTTATCAAACTAAAATGCTGTCGTTTAAAGGTAATGATTAAAATATCCTATCTTGCAAAAAAATATTAATGTCAACTATCAATGATGTTAAAAGTGACAGAAAACAGTGGTTGCTGAACCAAACTTAGTCTTTTGAGATCTTTTGACTTAGGCAAAAGTGAAAAATAAAATGATTATGTTTATCGAGAGTAATAAATGATTGTCTTTATGCTCAAAATATTTTATATCCTGAATTTTACTTTTTATCGAAACATAACAGTGAATTATCATTTGATCACCTTTGCCGTAGAAAAAAAAGATGCGTCTAGTTACCTTAACCGTATCATTATTTTCTTCTTTTTATATTTTAGGGAGCAATGACAGAAACATTATTAGTTTTACCTCCTGATTTTGATCATAATATAACTCCAATAAACTCCCTTAAATAATTATTAAAGAGTTTGTCCAGTAAAAAAAATCTTCTTAACTTGTTAAATAGTTCACAGAGGCAAATAACAAAAATGCTTTTAAAATCTTGCTTTTCCTTAATTCCACAGAGCTAATAACACAGAGTTAATTTCACAGAGCTAATAACAAAACAGGTGTTTTATAGAGAATCTTATATAGAGAATCTTAATTCAATGTATACCTATATTTTGATGGGTACTCTCCAAAACCTTTTAGAATAGTTTTCAATCTCTTCATATTTAGTCCATTACTTACACTTGTCTAGAGATGAAGGAAAAAAATAAGTCATAAAGTTGAGTGAAGGAATGACTTCACTGTCAGAAAATGCCAATTATAAACTTGTTTACCCAGATGGCAAAATCTTGTTCACTGGGAATGTACTATAACAAAAATTTTCATTTCTTTAAGTTACTAACACTCCACGGAGTTGAACCTGATTTGAACGTTTCATTCAGTTCGGTTTGTAGAATTCAGTACTCTCGAAAAATACTAAACAAGACCAAAATACACTTATATAAAATTATAGACAATCATGATAAAGTGGAAAACATTAGCTTACATGGGTGCTATCACTTTCCGTATTACTAGATATATCTTTTGAAAATCTATTTTTCCTTAGTGGCTGACTTCTCTTTGTATTACGATTCTCTCTATCTGTATTCTTTGTTTCACTAAGATCACTTTCAACTTTTCTTACAACAGGATTCAGGCCCTGTGAAAATAATAATAATAATAAAATATAACCTATAATTTAGACAGCCTTGTTTAGTTCAGTTTACTCATTAGAATCTCACTTCTCTCTCGATCCGTAAAAACATTAACAAAGAAATCAAGTTTGAGCTATTAACATAGCCAATAGGGACCATCTCAAAATTTCACTCCAAAACCAACTTTTTTGTGAAGGATAAATCAACTAAAATTGATAAGATAAAACAAAAATGAATCTGTGCTGAAGTGTGTTTTTGTCAATGAACTTGCAATGGATTGGTTCTTCGGCAGAAAGAAACCAATCCATTGCAAGATCATTGAGTCGGTATTCTCCTCATTTTATTTTTGAAATTATACTCAAAACACTTATTCACAGTTAATGTCTGGCAGTCATATTCAGGGTTGCAAAGACAAAATAAAACCAAAATACCTGCTGCATTAGGGACCACCTCAAAAATAAAATTTACAAAGGAGAGTACTGAGTCAATGATCTTGCAATGGATTGGTTTCTTCGTACCAAAGAAACCAATCCGTTGCAAAGTCATTGACCTAACACACTTCCGTACAGATTCATATTTGTTAAAATTTGTCAATTTTAGTTGATTTAACCTAACCAAGAAAGTTGGTTTTGGAGCAAGATTTCTTACATGGTACATTGGTCAAAATAAGAGCAACACTGTTAAAATATCTTCTCTACAGTGATTTCACTTAAGAATTATCTCCAAAATTCGTTTGCATGGAAGAAGTGCTGAATCAACAATCTTGCATTTTATTGGTTTCTTCATACCAAAGAAACCAATTAAATGTAAGCTCGTTGACTTGACCACTGATGGTGTCCTCCAAAATAACTGGGCATTATATAAAGAATAAATTACACAGAAAAGAAGGTTTATTTCCACGGGTGAAAAATTCATGGCAAAAGCTACAAGAAGACATTCCATTGGTAGAAATTGATGTCACACCATGTGACGTGAAAATGTTCATGATTTTTGTTAATTTTTTTATTTTGATGGTGCAGGCTAAATAGGCTAAATAGCTTAAACATCACGCTGTGCCATTCCACTTCCAAGTCAAATTTTGACATTCATTCATTTGGAAAATGTAAACATAGTGCTGTCAACTAAAAAATGGCAATCAGAATCATCAAACTTACTTGAGGTCTTAAAATATTTGCTAAATGATGAACTGCTATATCGCCATTATCCAAAACCGTTACAACATATCTCATATTTTTACTCATGGTAAAACTATGTATTCTCTACAACAACAAAAAACATAAAAATTAGTTACATCAAAGATCTGTGAAGAATAGTACTGACTCAATGATCTTCTAATTGGTTGAAGTAAGTAAGTCAAACAACTGCACCAGTTAATAGAGAACCATGTGTTTTTGTTTTCAAGAAGTAAATACATGTTTACAAACCTTGAAATAACTGCCAGACATCACTTCTGGATGAGTGTTTTTTAAGTATAAATTACTACTAAAAAACACTCCCCCACAGATGATTTCTGACAGTTACATTCAGGCTTGTGTTTACATAAATCTTTTTACAAATTTTGACATAAATAAGTTTACAAAAACATTCATGAACGTGGATATCACCACCAACAAAAGCAAAATTTATGACTGATAATGCAGGTCAGATTAATTGGGGGAATGTCTATGAAGAAGAACAAATAAACGTGCACTACCAAACTCAGCAATTCCTGACGTAACAATATTTATCAGTTTTTGTCCAATGAAATTTACCACTAATCTTTAAATTAAATATTCACCTGTTCTGCTCCACCAATTTCAGTTTCTAATTTGCAATGATGAGGTTCAATGAATCGTAGAAAGCCATCTTGTGCCAGTACAGCTAATAGCTAAACAAAGTTTTATAAATATTTGCTGGTGGATTACCGTAAGTGTAGAATTTTTTTCCCAAAAGCTTATTTTGCAAAATTAAATGTTCGTGAAAATTTCTACATGTAAGGTAGTATTTTCAAATATTTCTAGTATCTACATCTAAGGTAGTATTTTCAAATGTGATCCATTAAGTTAATATCTGTTGAGATGTTGTTTTACATTCAACGTGTGCCCACTGAGTAGCATCAAATAAAGAGATCCTGTCTTGTATAGTGACACTCTGGTAAATAATACATTATATATACAGAAATATATATATATGTACAGAAAAATCATTAGATTTTTTTATCACTGAAATAAGTTTTTACACCCATAAAGTTTCAAGCTTTGAAATAACTGTCTTACATCACCTGTGGAGGAGTGTTTTTACTAAGTAAATACTCTTTCACATGTCAAGTAGTTGAGTTCCAGTGTTGAGTTCCAGTGTTTGAAATAAGAGCAAATAATCACTGTGGAGGAGTGATTTTTGAACAATGCTTCAGGCTAGAAAGCCTGTAGCAATGCTCAAAAATCCCGCCTACACAGTGATTATTTGCTCTTATTTCAAACACTGAGTTCCAATACAACAAAAACTTGTGCAAAGCCAACAGTAAAGAGACTAACTTTGAACATATTTTTGCACACTGAGACCATATAAGTTTTAATATTTTTTTACATTCAAAATAATAGTTTAGTGAGCAGTATTTTGAGCTTTTTATAACAAAAACATATCCAGACACTTCTTTACAGAAATTACTTCGAAAGAATTATCAGTATCTATTTTAAGCCAAACGAAACATAAACAGGATTTTACAATCCCAGAAGGATACTGAAGTGGGAAGAAAACGTACTTGATTTTGGTTGACAGCAGAATTATCTGTAATAAATTCAACTTGCTTAACTTCTTTTACTTTTGCAGGTAACTCTATTACTTGAATCAACTGACGACTGTCCAAATTCCATAAATGAAGAAAACGGGACCTAAAAAAAGTAACAAGTACTAAAAGAGTATCAACTAACAACTATCAAAATTCCGTGTTTTACATAATATTCATTAATTAATTTTCATTTATAACAAGAAAATAAAAGAGTAATTCATACCTTAATAAGGTTGATTTCCACTAGGTGGAAAATTTGTTGCAACGTCAATTTATACCAATGGAATGTCTTCTTTTGACTTTTACAGCAAATTTTTCACCTGCTGGAAATCAACCTTTAGATCTCAGAGAAAGAGAATTTGGTATATTTTGCAGCCAGATAATACTTATCGACAAAACTTGATTTTATAGTCTAATAATGCATTCCAGATGTGAGGATGACAAATGAATTCAAGACTTTAGCATTATTTGCTTATTTGGTTATTGCTCTTATGGTAGATTTCCAGTTCACTCGACTGGTTGCAGTCACAAGCGATTATGTAAATACAATATTTTGATTGACTGACACATTTTTTGTTCGCCTGGTCAATCAAGTTCAACTACCAAGCTAATGAAAAGTTTGTCAGTCAATCAAAATATTGTATTTTACGTATTCACTCATTTTGTGCAACCAGCTCGCTAGAACTGGAAACCCACTTTTATTCCCAACACCGGACATGAAAAAATATGCAATGGTACAATGTGTTTCATTACAAAACCATCTTACCTTCCTCCAGCTACAAGCACTCTGCAATCATTAGTAGAAGCTAGGCACTTGTATGCAGGTTTTTTTCCAATAGGTCCACTCAATTGATATAAACATTTCATGTTCTCACAATCCCAAACAAAGATGCTGTCATCTTTAAAACAACTTACAATCTTGTTACTATTTGGTAAAAAGAACACCTACAAAGAATAATGAAAAATAAAATTAGCCCACCAAACCGAGCGGAAGTAGTGTTCCTGTCATGCACTGTAAATGTCCCAAATAACACGCACGTCCAAATTAACACCCCATTCCAATTAAAGCCCTTTCTAAAGCTGAATTTCCTCTTCAAAAAAATAATATGTGTAACATAACATAATACTTAAACTGATTGGCTTACATAACTATCCGGTATGCTACGTTCAAAAGTTAAACTGAATTCAATTTTTTTCGCACTATAACAAAACACTGGATAAACAAACAAAAGAATAATAACCAATAGACCAATCATATTGTTTATGTGTACAATACTTTATGCATAGATTATTTTTTTAAGTGGAAATCCGGCTAAACCAAGGTCCGGGAAGTTTAATGTCCTCAGGGAATCCACATCAGTTAGTGGTTCTTCCTCCCCTCTGTCAGCTAACACGGTTACTGGTGAAAGAAATTTCTTTACTGTATGAACTTGTCGGCATGCATTTCTCTGTTTACAGAGATCAATATTCTTTTTATGATATTCATATAGCCATATAATAAGAGTAAGAATCAGCGTAAGCAAAGCCTGGCTTACATTACATGTAACAAAAATGCAGGAAGAATCTTCCGCAATATACAAAATGGATTCCTAATAATCCATGCACAGCCAAGTCTCATAGAAAAATTATTTAAATGTGTGATTATGATCAAATCCTTATAATCAAGGTAACAATGTTGTATGTCAACTTAATAAAAAAAACTGAATTTATTTTGGTATGATATTTGGGTTAACTTCTAACTGTATGTGGTGAAAGTCTCATAGAAAATGAAAATGGCAAAATATTTTTAAAGTCCAAATGTGATTGTGGTCAAACTACAGTATTTTTTAAGTAAACGCCATTATTATTTGGGAAAATCCCATTTTTGCCAATACTCAGTCCTGAGTTGATGAAATTTGGTCAGCGGTCTCACATTGCCTAGAATGTCAATAAAACCCTATTTCAAACAATACCACACTTTTCCAGTCTATTGGACCAAAAACACCATTTGGACCATTTTTTCCCGATTACTCGATCCAGAGTGGACAAAATTGAAAATACATAGACACGTACTTCTGAAATGTCGCTTTGAATACTGGTACCAAAATTCCAAAAAAGCCTACTAAACGAACGGGACAAAAATGACACCACTGTAGACTAATAGCAATTGACCATCCAAAGTTTGATTGGTGGACTAAAAATGAAAAATCTGGTGATGCTAATTCACCTTCTGGACTCCTACTTGCTGAGCACCATTTAATGTTCGCTTCTTCATAAATGTGTTTAAATCCCATAGTACAGTAGTATCAATAGATGATGTAAGTGCATAACGACCAGAACCATGGATAGATATTGAATGAATTGATGAAGTGTGACATTTCATGACGTTGACTAACTCTTTCGTAACTGCAATTATAAATAGAATATTCAAGTGGAATCAACCAAACAACAATGTTTTTTTTATCAAATTACATTATACCTAAACTAACAGACATTACTTGTGGAGGAGTGTCATTTTAGAATAGTTTTCAGCCACAAACTTTGCTCAAAAACGCTTGGGAGAAAAATAATTTTCCCTGTCTATTTTGATAATTATCATACTGATGTCACCAATAGACAACAGAAAAATTGAAATATTGCTGCAATTATATAATTTAGGTCACCTAGAAATTACAAACAATAAACATTTAGGTTCTGCTTAAATATTGAACTGACAGTTGTACAATCTAGAATACAGGAATAGAAAGGAATCAAATATTTCATTCAGTTCCAGGTTTAGTTGGACACTTCCCTACTTAAATTCTGTAATAAGTAAGAGCTTGTAAACTTACACACTCTGTGTGGATTGGTTTCTTTGGTACGAGATCATTGACTCAGTACCCTTCTCTGTACAAATTATATTTTTGAGACGCTCTCTGGTAATACTATGTAGTTTGTAATTGTTTTTAGTATAGTTTTCGTATGTCCCCATGTGGTGTTTAACAGTTACTTTCACTTCTAATCACCTCTAATAAACTGTTCACAAACCATGACTCAAAGGTATGGTATTAAAGGTAGCCAACCAAATGTAAAAGTTAAACCATGCACAAAAACATGATTTGCACTATACAGTGTTTGAATAATCACAGCAGAGGATTGAATTTACTGGGCAATAAGAATCATGTATCATACAAGTGTATTATAATTTTTTTATAAACTATTTTTTATGAAATGTTTTCCACATGGTCTCTACCATCTGTTGCACATGAAATTAAAATAAAACTAGAGAATAGACCAATGCCACAGAATAATACATTTTCTTTAAATAAAATAAATAACTTTCATCCTTTATTGAAATAATATGTAACATTTGGATGAATACCATTCTTTTATTAAAAAATATTCCTATTTTGGTGAGTCTTTAAAGAAATATCGCCACAAATGCTTGTACCAAATTTCTAGCACTTCAGGAGCACTGTATAATAAGAAAAGGAGGATGCCATTGCCTATGCAAAACGATAGTAATAGGCCATTCAAACTTACATCCAAATCAAACAAGAAGGTTAATGAGCTACTCACCAACATTGTAGCACCGTAACTCAAAATTTGACAATGCGACAATGATTTCATTGACACGATAATTATTCCATACTAAAGTTGTTGAAGGAACACCTAAATTGCAAACTTTCAAGAATCTAAACAAAGTAATACAAAGATTGATACAACAGATGTCTAATAGATTATTATTTCTGTTGATATACTGTATTATGCTTAAATTTTCTTTACACTTTTATTTTCACTACCTTTATTTTTGCAAAAATAAAAGGCATTAAAGTACTATGAATCAATTATATATACTGTACAATATGATTGCCTCAACATTGTTCTTTACAAATCAGTACTTGAAACGAGAACAAATATCGCTGTGGAAGAGTAATTCAGAGTTGAAATAACTGCCAAATTGACTGAAAATATTCTGAAAATCTCTCCTCCACAGTGACGACTTATTTCAACCACAGCATAAACTGTGTAGTATCCACACTCCCAGCTGGCAAAAACCTGTTTAAAGTCAGCAAAATAAAGTTAAAACCACTTTCAAAGAACGTTGTTCTAACATTATTTTGCTGACTTTGAACAGGTTTTTGCCAGCTGGCCATTGGGTTCATTTCACACCCTGCCATGACAAATCTTATAAATGAGAACACATACAATGGTACTTGGAGATACAAACTGAATAAATCTGACATGGATCTAAATATACACTATATTATATCAGTCAGATTTCGTTCTGTCTGATCACTCATCACTAACACTAATATTACGTCTGTAAATAAGCGTCAGACATCACCTGCTGCTTCATGACTACCAACTTTGATGACTAGAAAAATAGAATCATGCTGCTGGTCTGAACATGTTTGACCAGTTCACATAAAAGGCAAAAATTTAAATTACCTGTTCTTTTCAAAATCAAACATAAAAATATTTCCTTGATGATCTCCAGCAATGATTCTTTCACCAGATAAGTCAACAGCCACCTGTAAAAACCTTATGTGTTGCCTGGATGAAGACACTCTTCCTAGCACAGTGTGTCTTATATTCAATAATCTCCTGTAAAGAATAAAAAAAGTAACATCCATCATGCTTGAAACAAAAGCAAACAATCATGAGTATACGAGTGGTTTTTGAGTGTAGTGTATCAGATCATAAAGCCTCAAGAACCAATCCTCCACGTGGGTTGTTTCTTTTTTTAATTTAAGCACTATTAATTAATCACACTTTCATCACAAGCACATTTTGTTCACTTTTTCACCATGATTACTGTAATTCAATCTTTAACATAACATGAAAAGCGTTTGATAGAAAAGTATGACATTCATGATTTAGCAGTGGTCAAAATAAGAAGAAATAATCACTGTGGAGGAGGGGCCTCTGATCATAGCATTCTAGCCTGAAGCTATGCTCAAAAATCACTCGACTCCGCTGTAATTATTTGCTTTTATTTTGATCAAAGAAATTATGCATGAATTACTTAATACCATTTAAGATTATGTCTAGGCCAAGATTACGTTATGGAGTCTTTAGTCTATTACTATGGCGATTCCATATTCTCTTCATAATCTCCAATTGGAACATTACGCTAAATTTTTTTTTAATTTGTAAACTTAAAATCCAGATGAGGAATCTTAGGAATTGGAACAATACAATGTCTTCCCAAAAGTCTAGTTGTCTAGTAAAATTTCATAGAAAGTTACTGCAGCTAAAGCCACATTTAGAGATCACTTTGGGACCAAGACTTCACACGGTCTATACGTCATCTAGAAATATATTTCGCTAAACCTCACTGTCCAGCTGAAAACTAAACTGAAAAAACACTCCTCCATTTAAGTGATGTCTGGCAGTTATTATTTCTCAAGGCTTGATATCAAAAAAAATGATTGATTTCTTTGGATATATGACAGTGGTCGAAATACAGAGCAATTAATCATTGTGGAGGAGAGATTTTTAAGCATAGAATGTCTGAAGCTATGTGCAAATCTCTCACCTCCACAATGATTATATATTCTTATTTCAACCACTGTAAGATCATTAAACCAACCAATTCCAACTTAAGTCTCTTCTCCTCAGATACTATTCATGCTTATTTCAATCTATACGTACCCATCGTTTCTTTCTGGAATCAACTTGCGACTGCATAAACTCCCTTGTTGTTTTCCCCCAACATCAAGAATTTGATATCCATCCATTTCATATGATATATATAAAAGTAGTGGTCGTAATAGGAGTACACAATCACTGTGGATTATTTTTTCAGCATAACCAGTGATTATTCGCTCTTAATTCGATCAATGAAAGATCTGTAATATAGTTTTTAGATAATATATATAGTCTTTAACAGACTTCTTATTGAAGGTACATAAAACTCATGAATCCAAGATTTTATGGATTCTGTTAATTCTGGTTGACTTTCAGAAAACCTCTTAATTATGATTTTAGGCTTTTTATCAATGGTAAAAGGCTTATATACATTTAAGCCAGAAATCTCAGATCAATAATACTGTGTGGCCAAGAGGGCAAATGGACCTTTACCTAAGTAAGTAAGTAAGTTGGCCGACCGCAGTCGGAGGCGACCCGAAGGCTCCTCTTTCATTAGCTTCTACCACGA
>JAULBZ010006709.1:0-12129 GCA_032360805.1 Neoturris breviconis | reverse complement strand
TGGCGGGGGGGGGAGCACCCCCCCCCCCCCCCCCCCCCCCCCAGTGATACGGAGCCCCCAAAAGGCCCAGTATTAATAGGGTTAACTGTTACTTTGTGGTCAAAGTCTCATAGAAATCAAATTTTATTACAAGTCTCCACTTTTGAACTTCCCTTTTTCGCAGATTATGCCGAAAATACAATTTGGATATTTTTTGCCCGAAACCTGGGACCGAGTGAACGAAATCGAAAAATGTTTGGCGAGTCCTTTTAAAATATCGCCTCGCATGCTGGTACTAAATTTAAAAATGATTTCGGGAACATGGTCTATTAAGAAATATGGAATGTCACCGCCGCAAAGTGATATTAATAGCCCATCCAAACTTCGTTTGGTGTGCTAAAAACATTAGGGAGTCCTTCTAAACTGTTGCATGCTGGTATCAAATTTCAAGATGACAGCCTTTCGAGAATAGGGTCTAATAAAAAAGCGGGACACCGCCTCCACAAATTGATAGCAATAGCCTACCCAAACTTTATCTGGCGAGCTAAATACAGAACGCAGCTTTTAATTCGGAAGATATCAGTCAAATTGAAATATTAATGACTTTCACAGCATGAAAGCCTATCGAATACGATCCCATGTAACTCCGTATTCAGACTGTATATTGCCATATACGGTAATACACAGTCCAAATACGGAGTTATATTCGGGAGGCTTTCACGCTGTGTTTGTGGTCTTCTCTGCTGATATCAACAAAGTGATGGTTCCTAAAACAAGAGTAAATAATCACTGTGGAGAAGAGAATTTTGAGCATAACTTCAGACTTTGTAACCTGAATGAAACTGTGCTCAAAACCCACTCCTCCACAGTGTATTTTTGCTCTTATTTCGGCAACTACAAGATAATTTGTTTCAATGAATGAATTTCTTAAAGCCAAGAATAGTAAAACTATATTACAACTTTTAATTAATAGAAAGCGTTTTCCATTGATTCCATAATTACTACGGAGGAGCGACTTACGAAGCATGAAACTAAGCTCAAAAATCCCTCCCTCGCAGTGACTATATTCTCTCATTTCGAGCAAATGGTCTATAAAACGTAGGCCGAATAGCTTATGATATTCTTCCCGGTATTCGATTGAAACTCAAAATGCTTAAATTTTCAAATAATGGGAATTTTATGAGTATATATATATATATATAGGTCCCTTGTTCAAAGTCCGCAATAAAGACGCTGTCGAAGAACGTTGTTCTAGCGTCTTTACTGCGACTTTAAACAAGTTTTTGCCTACTGGATCGAAATATTAGATCGAGGTCTATAAACGTAAGCTATCGTGTGATGTCATTTTCTATCAATGGAATGTCTTCTTTTGGCTAACGCGCGGAATCTTCCGCCTAATGGAAATCAACCTTAAGGCAGATGTGATTGTCTGAGATCTATAAGCTATAAAACACTAAAAGATTCATAAATAAGTTTTAAAAAAATTATGTTCAAATGCTATTCAAAAACTAAATTCTTCAAGCTAAAATGTCGTTTATAATTTACTATACGTGATCTAGTTGCTTGTATGGATAAATGGTTCGTTCATTTGGTTATATAAAATTAAGGAGTCCATAACGAATAATAATGGGAAAGCATCATTGTAGCTAATATTATGTATAGGTTCCACAAACTCGCCATCTTGCGCTTGTTAACCACCACGACTCGTATGTTGAATCCAAGTAAAAGTGAAGTAGTGAAACTTCCCATCACAATGGCATCTCTTGAAATTATTTGAACATTATTTTTTGGCGAGTTAGGTGTGTTTCACGAAAGTTTAGCATTGCGAGTTACGGGTGTTTTTGATTTTTCAGCGTCTAGTTTCGGGCGTTTGGTATGACTGATTCCAGCGTTCTGCCTTTTGTTTGGACGTGTAGTTTCCCATTTTTCAGCGTTTATGAATAAATATACATGCATTTATAATCGTTTTAGTATTGGTGCGTTCAAAGGTCGAACGAGATAAGCATAAATGGTATTGGTTGAGATAAGAGTAAATAATCACTGTGGAGGAGAGGTTTTAAAACATAACTTGAGGCATTGTAGTCTGAAGCTATGCTTAAAAATACCTCCTCCATAGTGATTATTTACTGTTATTTCGTGCAATTATAAAATTATCAGTGGAAGAGTGCTGAAAAATACTCCTGCACAGTAATGAAGCGAAATAATAGCAACATAGTTGACTATATACATCAAACCATGAAATATCCGTCGAATATCACCTGTAGAGGAGTTTTCTGAGCATAGGACAGTTAAAAACTATATTAAAAACACTCCTTCACAGGTGATATTTAGCAGTTGTTTCCTTTTCATCGCAGTTACTATTTATGCTTATTCTGTCGACACTTGACACATTGTTAATAAACCCAGTTAATAGGAACCCATTGTGGTTCACTCGATAATTTATCAATATGTTCTCGCAATGTAGTGTAAGTTTTATCTAAATCTTCGTTACATACGCGTAAATCAAAATAATGATGATACTTTTCGTAGATACTGGTGCTTTCACGAATTGTTTCCTTTAGTTGATCCGTCTAGAGAAGGAAAACATTGTTTCAGTATATTTAGGAGTCCTCTACAAATTTCGCTCTAAAAATTGACAAAATTCAACAAAAATGAATCTGTACAGAGGTGTGTTAGACCAACGAACTTGCAATGGATTAGTTTCTACGGAACCAGTTCATTGCAAGATCATTAACTCAGTATGTTCCCCTACATGTTCCCCTATATAGTGGTTCCGGCCATGTTTCGGGGGTAATAGGGTAGGTCAAGGGTTGTATCACCTGTCATGAGAATGATTAAGATCTGGAGAGGATAAAAAAGTACTCCCTCTCATAGCCTCGGTCTTTAGAGAAAGGAATGATATTTTTTTTTTTTATCAAAATAGGGTTGCTGTCAGTTTGAATTTGAACGATCAACACTAGTTCATTGTCTGCATGAATCACTATAACCAAAAAGGCCTGGAACTACAACCCTTTACATACATTAGGAGAAATTTTGCGACGTAAATGGAAACCACAAGTAAAACGTTACTAATTAAAACGACCTCGGAAATAGCCAAAAGATTTATCGAGTAGGCTTAAGATCTTAAATCTTTTTGCAACCTCGACAAATTCTGTTGTTTCTAGCATTCTAGTACCCAGACTCTTGAAACAAAAACGAATTTCCACGTAGTTGGTCTTGCTAATCAAAATTTAAGGTTTTTCGTCCGAGTTAAAATCCCGACTTTTTGCGCGAATTTCACATTGTCTCAAGTATTTATGTTAGGGGTTGTAGCTACAGTATCTTTTTGAGAAATGCAAAATATTCAAAAAAAGATGCGATTTGTTCGATCCTACACCACCGCGAACTTTTATGTAGCAACTATATTATTTTTGGAGATATTAATAATCAATACAGTGTCTTAGACGTACGGATAGATGAGGTCATTGTTTTCGCATAAATTAACCAAAGGCGGATTTTCACTAGGCGAATTTTGTTCGCACGAATTCTAAATGAAGCCATTGCATTAGTTGAAAGCGACGTCACCCGTTAGGTGACGTCACTTTGAACCAATGTAATGGTTTAATTTAGAATTTGTGAAAACGGATTCGCCTAGTGGCAATCTGCCTTAAGACCTTAAAAATTCAATATCTTGAGAACTATTAAAGATTTTTAAATACTGCAGACTTTGAACAAGTTTTTTGCCCAATGGGTAGCTTCAGGCTTTAAAGCCTGGAACTATGCTCAAAAATCCCTACTCCACAGTTGTTCTTATTTCGACCACATACGCTTGTTGCAAACATAACCTTACCGTGAATTGCTTATGTGTGCTATCTTTACGGTTGTTTTTAACTAAAATGTCAATTTTCGGTGCTTCAATAAATACAATCAGCGGCATAAATTCTGCAGTTTTCAGTAACTTTAAAGCCTAGAAAACAAAAACAATATTGCAAAACTAGTCAACCCTTAATTTGCGCGCACCTTCTTTGTAAGAAAACAATTTTCATTTAAGAATCTTGCAATTTATGACCATGATCTACACATGCGTTCCATATTATTACTTAATATTATTGCTCTAGCACCTTTATTGAGGACTTTGAACAAGTTTTTGCCCACTGGGGCATGTTCCGTGACAACTTACCGAAGGATCAGTATCGACAATGCACGTTTTACCATTTTGTATGATATCTCTAATTGCATCTAGTTTCGTGCCATAAAAACTTCCATTACTTTCACCCCATTCCAGGTACAAACCAGACAGTATATCAGCCATCATTTCATCTCTTGCACGAAAATAATACCCTTTACCAGAAACCTCAGCTTCGCGTGGCTCTCGAGATGTATCTGAATATAGACCAGTGTTTGAAATAAGAGCAAATTATCACTGTGGAGGAGGGATTTTTTAGCACAGCTTCAGGTCTTATAGAATCAAGCTAAGCTAATAAATATCTCCTCCACAGTGGTTATTTACTCGTATTTTAACTACTTAACTGCTACCCTTTCAATTTTCAAGATACATATCATTAACGTACCAGCATGTTCGTTTAGTAATTACTTAAATTTATCCCCCCCCCTGATTAATAAATTCGCAAGAATTTCCAACCCTTTCACTTATTCCTATCCCCCTCTCCACTTATTTGATATTCTTGAGTAAGGGACCATCTCCAAAATTTGTTACCAGGGGAAGAGTGCTGAATCAATGATCTTGCAATTGATTAGTTTCTTCGTCCCGAAGAAACCAATCAATTACAAGCTCATTGACTTAACACTCTTCATCATAGAGTCAATGATCGAGATATGGATTGGTTTATTTGTACCAAAAAACCCAATCCATTGCAAGCTCATCGATAGAACACCCTTCTGTTGAGTTTAATTTATCAAAATCGGTTACTTTAAAGAAAAAAAAAAAGCTTTTTATGCAAAATTTTAAATCCTAGTAATGCAGGTCAAAAGTGGAAAGGAGGTGAACATTCAGTAAAGTTATCACAAACCTCTGGTTACATCTTGATAACGATCAGGGTAAGTAGTTAATAATTTATTCTTTAAACTTCTACGTCCAACACCTTGAGCTCCTACAAAAAGAATTATTAATAACTAAAAGATAAGCTCTGTGAAAGAGTGCAGTACTAGCAGAAATATTACACTTATTCACAGATCTTATCAAATTTGGAAAGTGTAGTTTCATAGTGCATCCTTTGATAAACTTTACGCTCAATATAAAAGTAATGAAAGGACTTATTTTATTGACAGGATGTACAGTTGCTGCTCGATAAGAGGGACCCCTTATAAGTAGAACTTTCGTTTAGTGGGACCTATTAACTTCAGATAAGTGGAAAATTCGATAAGTGGAACCATTTTCTTCGGTCCCTTGAGGGTTCCACTTATCGAGCGGCAACTGTATTAATTTGTCGCATTACAACACTATCTTAGAACACTATATAAAGGTAAGTTATTTTCAATAAAAAAATGTACGAAAAACAATTTCCCTAGATATTTTTACTCTGCTTTTCCAAGAAAACTGGAATCATTGATGCATCCCAGTGGATAAAAATGTGTTTAAATTCTGACGCTAGAACAACGCTGGGCTAATTTGAAAATAATTATTTAGAGATCGCTTGTGGAGGAGCATTTCTGAGTATAGTTTGCAGCTGAAAACTATACTGAATTATACTCCTCCACACGTAATGTCCAACAGTTATTGGCTTGCTAAGAAAGTTCATAAGTTTTATTTTGATCGTACCAACTAAAACGATTAATTTTCTTTCAACAGGTGGCATTCTTGTTACTTCTTCATATAACCTTACATCAAGACAATCCAACACTAAACAAAACAGCAAGAAAAAGTCAACTTTTTTAATTACAAATGGTGATGGGGGTACATGTGGATCATAATTTAAAACATAAAACCTAATGCAAGAAAGGATGAACTTCATAAAGGTAGCATTTTGAGACAATGGCGGTTTAGCCTAATCTGTAGATGAAGTTCGATTCTGTCTCTTAGTCTGTTTACTTCTGCAGTTAATGTAATACGTTGACACCACAATTTACTAGCGCAAAATGTGTAATCCATAGCGCGAAATGTGTACTGCATAATTGATTTATTTAAAATATTCCTAATTCGACTTTTCATTTTGGCATTATAATTAATAATGCATGGTACCAAAGCTAACTATGAAAAAGAAATAATAATTATATATATGTTGCATAAATTACCATCTATTAACGCATTTCGCGTTCATGAACTCTAATGTCATTGTAAATATAAAGCTTCAAAATAAAATATGTTTACAGACTATGTAAGATCTGGAAGAATTGAACACAGCCTGTAGAAGAGGCTAATTGCGACTGAGGTGGGAATTAAGAGCAGTTAGTTTTCTCAATAAACATTTTATAACAGTAGCATTATTTACGGTGTTAAGGATATGAGCATAAAGTTAGTTTGTAAGTAGAAAAAATGAATTTGACATTAATACAGATAATTTTGAAATCAAACAAAAAAAAATCAATTCAATCAGTTCATTATGGTTTTTAGTTTCTTATAAATCTCGAAAAATCCCTTGAAAAAAGCTAAAAATTAACGTAATAATATCACAGTTCTGTTTGTAGCACAGTGGTCGAAATAAGAGCAAATATCCACTGCGGAGTTTTAATTTTTGAGCATAGCTTCAGGCTTTATAGTCTGAATCTATGTTCAAAAATCCCTCCTCCCCAGTGATTATTTATGTTTATTTCGACCACTGGTGGAATGTAGTTAATGTTCATGTCACCATTCGTAATTTTTCAAGTAAATATATAGAAAGAAGCGCATATAGTATCTGTGGAGAATATTACTTAGACAACGATCCAGGTAGGCAAAACTTGTTCAAAGTCAGGCTGCAGACTTTGAACAAGTTCTCGCCCACTGGGACGTCACATATGTTTGCAAATTACTACAAAATCAGGTCATATGGAAATTATCAACTTACATTTATTTTCACTAGTTCTGTACATGATTTTGTTCTTTTTTTTAAATGCTCCACCTGCGAAAAATTATAGTAATTTAAAGTGGGATAGGAGTAAAAGGTTAACTTGGTCTTAGCAGCCTCCATAAAAGCCTCTGAATTCAAGACGGCATTCCCCTGTGGGGAGCATCTTTAAAGGCTAATTTGCAGTTAATAGGCTGCAAATTAGTTTACAAAGATGCTCCTCCACAGGGGAATGTCGACGTGAATTCAGAGGCCTGCTCCCTACCCTAGTGGAGAAGGTAATAAAAGAGGAGCCTTACTAGGAAGACTAGGGAAATCAATTATAATATAACAATATGAAGTATTGGTAATTAAGGCTAGTTTGCATGGAAACTTATATCTTCTTAAAAATAAAATTTTTCATTTAGGTCGCCTCCAACTTTGGTCAACCACCTTTACTGCCTACCTCAATGACAGAAGTAATTGAAGTAGGAACAAATAATCACTGTGTAGGAGTGATTCTTGATCAGAGCTTCATGCTATGTACACTTAGTGAAGGCGATATTACATGCCTAAATATAACTGCCAGACAACACCCACCTTGTGAAGGAGTGTTTTTTGAGTATAAAAAGCTGAACTCTTTCAGCTTAAAAGCTGAACACTATACCCAAAAAACACTGCTCCACAGGTGCTATCCAGCAGTTATATTCATGCTTTTAATCAGAGAAATAAAAATATTGTGTATGAGAGGGAATCTTCCTATCTACCAAGCCTCACATGCGAAAGAGCATTTTATGGGTAGGTTTTAAAAACATTCCATTCCACAGGTGACAGTTATATTTAGGCTTGATCATGCTTACCTTTACATGGAGTCCTAAACGTTCTTGCATTTGATTGATTTCTTCGGTATGAAGAAACCAATCAAATGCAAGTAGGGTTCCAACTTAAGGCTACCTATACCTTTTGTGTCTTGCTTGTGCTTAGATGATGAATTTGCTCTACGTCTATAACCAGTAAAATAATAAAAACATAAAGAAAAGAAGACCAACCTAAGTAAGGCTTTAGAAAACAGTCCACGTTTCAACAAGGCTACATAAAACTGCTAAGCATCACCAGTGTAGGAGAGATTTATTTAGTATAACTTTCAGCATATCAAAAACACTTATCCATAGGTTTTATTGATAACTGTGGAGGAGTGTTTTTTTGAGTACAGTTTTCAGCTGCAAAGCTGACAACTGCACTTAAAACATTCCTCCACATGTGATGCCATGCCATTATTTTAGGCTTAAAGAGGGAACTTAAAGAAATTGACTGCCTAGTGGGCAAAAATTTGTCCGAAGTACACAGTAAAGACACTAGAACAACGAATTCAATGAAGCCTAGAAAATAATTGTTGGACATCATCTGTGGAGGAGCATTTTAAAGTATAGTTTTCTACTCTGAAAACTATATTGAACAAACACTCCTCCACAGGTGATGTCCAGCAGTTATCTTAGGTTTGTCGATATTTCAGAGAACAAATAATCACTACACAGGAGTGATTTTTTAGCCTAGATTCAGGTCATTGAACCTCAAGCTACACCCAACCTACACAGTGATTATTCGTTCCTATTAAAAGCACAGAAGTTATAACAATCTGACCTGATGAAATTATATTACACAAGAATTATTGACATTTGTTCATCAAGGTAAACTGTTAACTATAGTTAAACAAAGGGGTAAAAAATAATTGCTGGTCATCACCGTGGTGGGTAAATTGTTCAAAATATTTTCAGCCAATTTTCAGCCACTGGAGGATAGATTTTTCAGAATATTTGACCACAGTGATGACTAGCAGTTATTATTTTAACCCCTATATGTAGTTAACAATGTAAACGGATAACATGAATAAAGTTAATAATACATACGTTTGTTCAAATCTTAAACTTGGTACCAGTCCAACATTATCGGGGTCTTCCAAGTGGCAAGCCTTAAAGCAATATAAAATACATGGTCACCATAACATTATTAGTGACAACACAATACAAACTCAATATGGTTTTCATATTAATGTGCGTTTGACAACATGGATGCGTTAATGAATTTCCTGATCACAGGGGTCTTAAAATCAATGAATTCCATTGGATGTCATATGTTTATAGGCCAAGGGGAGGGGGAGAAGGCATACCAAAAGGAACGACCTTTATAGGGTTAAAACAAAAAAGGTCAAACTAATATACATACCTTTAGATGTCTAAAAATGAGCTCTGTATGAAATTTCTTAATAGTCAGGTGTGGCTAATTTATAAATAGACAAGAAGCAAGCCTCAAAATAATGGTCAGATATCACCTGTGGAGAAGTGTTTATAAGTACAGTTTTCAGCTTGCTCTTTCAGGTGATATCCAACTGTTATTTTGAACTTTGAGAATAATGTTGTTCATACAACTTGTAATTTTTTGTTACCTGCCACCAATCATTATCTGATTGATCATTCACTTCTATAATATCTCCACGTTTAAATGATATTCCAGTTTCATTTTTCAGGAATAAGTCATCTTGAGTTGGATCATAATCAAAATGACATCGGAAGAAAACCTGTACACAAAAAAACACACAATTTATTTAAATTTTTAAGTGATAATTCGATTTTAATCAAACGTAAAGAAAAATATTTTATTAGTGCTTTAAAACAAGAATAAATAATCACTTTGGAGGAGGGATATTTGAGTAAAGCTATGCTCAAAAATTACTCCTTCACAGTGAAGTGATTATTTCTTCTTAATTTTAGCAGTTTGACGCAAATTCTACAGCCAGTCTCTTGGACTACTAGACGACAATTATTCTTTCTTATTTCCACCACTCTAAGATCATATTAATCAAAATTGAGTCATTCCAGAAGTGTAAAACTTCATATCAACTTTGTTTCCTTAAAAATCTCCCATATGCATATCGTATAATCGTTCTCTACTTCTGCTGTCATACTGATTATGGATGATATCTTTTCTTGTGCATTTTCTTGTATTCAGTGCTAAACCCGTCATTTATAACAGGATACTCTTGTAACTCCTGTATAAACTTTTGTTTTGTTTTGTTTTATTAATTCCTTCTTCCATTTTTGTTTATTTTGCCATATGTATTTTAGTGTGTTTTTTATTTTGCTTTTGTTTTTGTTTCGCATGCAACAGGGAGGTTATTATGCATAAGCTTTTTTCAAGATGGATTTTGTGGATTTTAGCTGCTTTAAACTCGAAAATGTTGCACAGCAGGCATTTAACAATCCCACAATGCACAACAGACTTTGTTCGATCTCTGAAACACTTGTTGCACAACCCGCCAAAAATGTTGCACAACTGACTTCATCTTTTTACTGACAACATTTTTATTTATTGGAAGCCAAACTTTAGAAACATGTCATCATTGTTCGAAAACTTTAGTAACTGTGGTGTTCAAAATAAGAGTAAATTATCACTGTGGAGGAGTGATTTTAAGCAATGCTTCAGACTAGAAAGCCTGAAGCAATGCTAAAAAATCCCTCCTTCACAGTGTTTATTTGTTCTTATTTAGAACACTGGATTTAATTGATTCGGTCGTTCTGTGTAAATATATATATATATTTGGAAACACACTTAATGACTAGTGTTCAAAATATGAGCAAATTATCACGGGAGGAGGGATTTTTGAGCATTGCTTCAGGCTTTCTAGAAAATCCTTCACAGTGATAATTTACTCTTGTTTCGAACACTGCTGACGACTGTATCCAAACATACCTGACATACTCCATGAGTATCTTTGTTTGCTGGAATAACTTTTAAAGTTACATCCCCTTTACAGGAGAGCTAAAAAATAGGAATACAGTGGTTGAAATAAAAGTATATAATCACTGCGGAAGAGGGATTTTGAGCATAACTTCAAGCTTTGTAGCCTAAAGCTATGTTCGAAAATCACTCCTTCACAGTTATTATTTGCTCTTACTTCGACCACTGGAATAATAAATACAAGGTTACGGTTTATCTCAAAATTAATATCTATACTCAGTTGGTAAAAACTTGCTCAAAATCAGCAGTAAACATGCTAGAGCGACATCGAATACTTTAAACAAGTTATTTCCCACTGGGTAAGGTCAACGACCTAATAGCTGATTGAAAATAATCCTATAAAAAGTAAAGTTTACCGCTCATTGGTAACACTTTTACAATGGTTAAAATAAGAACAAATACTTACTGTGGAGGATGGATTTTTGAGCATAGCTTCAGGTTTTGTAGTCTTTGCTCTTATTTCAACCAGCTTTATGACATGATAATTATTAAACACATTACGCATTATATATATTACATATATATCACATTACACATTATTATATATATGTATATATATATATTATCATGTATATATTATTATAAGACATAATTGATAATTCGGAAATCATGATTTTCGTAACTCTAAAGTGTTGGACTTAATAACAAGTAATCACCTTGGAGAAGTGTTCTCGGAGCAGTGATTATTTGTTCTTATTTTCAACACTGATAACTACTCAAAAAAATAAAATAAAATACTAATGTCAGAAATCAGAGATAAGCAGACATCTAAAGATAAAAATAACATTTTATGTTCTGGTAAGAATAGGCTTAGAAAATAATCTAATTATTACCTGTTCTGTATTTCCTTCCTCCATACCTACCTACACACACTTTCAAAAAATATTATATGCCTGGCTTAAACTTATTATTTTAAAACTGATTTTAATTTTTTTTACAACTCCAATGATATTCTCTTCACCTTGCAGATGTTTTTAATTAAAGCATCTGTTTTTGCAGCTTTTTATTAACAGAAACTTATGCACACACCACAACAAAAGGACTCTTTAAAATATGTATAAACGAAATGATAGAAATAATGACAATACTATTAACTCAACTTCAAAGATTATAAAGAGTATGCGAAATATTCGAGTTAAGAAGTTGGGAAGTTGGGAAGTTAGAAGTTGGGGAGTTGGGAAGTTAGAAGTTTTACGGTCGCCGATATTTTCTATTTTCGAAAGAAATTTTTCCATTTGTTTTAGCGTTCCAACTATCAACAAAGTTGATACAATTCTACTGAAGGAAATAAAATCCAGGATATTCCGCTTCTTGGTTTTGGTATAACAATGTTATCATCCAAAACATCAGAAAGCATCTATAACATAAATTTGTGTAACCTCTCTATCATTTG
>JAULBZ010006708.1:0-12130 GCA_032360805.1 Neoturris breviconis | reverse complement strand
CCCCCCCCCCCCCCCCCCCCCCCCATCAACTCAGAGCCCTAAAAAGCCCATACTGAATAGGGTTAAAAGGTATTAACGTTATTAAGACACCTTTCCCAATGTGACACCAGTTCTACACAATGTTTATAAAGAGTAATTCGTAGATTTAATAAGTAAAGAGTTTGAAACATGCTATAATAATTATTTCTTTTCCGTGTGATTTCTATCAACGAAATGTTTTCTTTTAGATCCCGCTTAATTTTCTGCTTAACCTTTACTCTATATTCTCTGAGATAAATCTCTAGGGATTTTTCGTGATATTTTTCGTAATTATGTTTTACTTTGTGGTGTTATTCGTCAAAATTCGAAAATGTTCTCATATTATGATACACGATGTCGGACAATTACTGAAATAATGACAAAGCGAAGGCGTGGTTTCAACTTTTAACGCTGATACGACGTCGTGTGGTCAGTGTGTTATGTAATATAATGTGGTCTATTATTATTATGACTAATAAAACGCCCTACAATTAGGCACGGGAGAATATATTTAGTGCTACAAATAGAAGTTTAGATACTGCATATAATGGTTTAAACAAGGAGCATAGCTTATCGTGTCTATCGTGCATTATCGTGCAATATCGATTTTTCCATTCCAGGTCTACAAAAACGATAATTTACCCTAGGAATAAATATTTATGGCAACATTGTAAAGTTAAGAAGATTCCACGTTGCATCGATTTGAGTAGAGGTTTGACTTATCGTATCGTGTTCTTATCGATTAAATTTTCGACTTTATCGAAGAATTGTCGTTTTTCAATGAAAACGTGAACTAAGGGAGGAAAAAACATTAAAAAACTGTATCAACTGGTTGAGTAATCTCTTTATTTATTTATTTTTGGGGGGTGCGTGATTACAGTCAATATTTACAGTAATATCAAATGTAGACGGTGTGCCCGATTGCGTCCCTGTCGGCAAAAAGATTACATCAAAATTGGAGGCTACCAATACGATCACAGACACAAGAAGGAAATGACTTCAAGTTTGATGAATGTCTTACATTACCACAACAAGCTGGATACTTCGAGCACACGTGAAAATATAGCAAGAGTCCACGCTAATAACTACATAAATGGGCGATCGGTTGCACTGTTTTGCACATCACGAAACATTTGAATCCTGACCTTTCATTTTAACCGTGCATTATTCTTAGAACAAATAGGCCTGAAAGAGTTCAGAGGATCTGAAATATACTCTACAAAGGGAAAGGGAGCGGAAAGGCTATACGGCTTATTCACCTATACTTTTCCGTGAGTTTCATTTAGTTCAGAGAGGTGCACCACAAGGTGAAACAAGCGGAGCACTTGGATCGTGGTATATTGTGCGTTTGCTTGTAGATAAGCAACAGAGAAAAGCTATCAAATTTTATTATCCAAACACGTCTAGCATAAACTTTGTTCATCCAAAGAAATGAAACATTAAATTTATTTACAAAATTTCGTGCAATAAGAAAGTGCTAAGATAGGATGAAGAAAGGTCGTGAAAATTGCAGTGTGAGGATATAACAACTTTAGTGGAGATATAAAATTTATTCTTACTCGGATTCAGAGATCGCATTTCCAACAACAGTAAAAGAATGCCCCCCATAATGCAATGGTAAAAATGTATTAGGGCATTGATGAGTCACTTACAAGCACGCTTCCATTCACCCAATAGGCTATTGAATGATCAAAACTTATTATTCTTTTTACGCCACCAAATCATTTTTAGATTTTTCTATTTTTTCTTGAACGTCTTTAAATGGATGAAAATTGCTCTTCTTATAACCCGATTAACAAAGGTTAGAAATGGCTAATTTGAGTTCAGGATCTGTCAATCAAGTCAGCATTAGTAGCCTGTTTCGCAGACCCACCCCGCGGCAAAAAAGTGCCGCGTTTTCTCGCCAGACGTCGAGTTTGTAGTACAGGCTAAGCATTAGCTGGTTTAATTAAAGTCATAGTTGATTCTAGTCTTGATACGTTTCGTTCAAAAGATTTTCATTCTATAGGTTGAGAGCAAGTGCAAATAAACTATGCCTGAGGAAGAAAATAGGAGAATACAGGATATTTTGAGGGAATTTTACTTCCCCGCAAAGTAAGGAGTATGTGAAAGAAAGTGCCTAAGTACCGCATCTATCCTGACGATCTTTTTCCCAGAAAATTAGGTAATTTCATTTGAGTTAACTTAGTTGACAGTCGGATGGGAGGAAGAACCACTGAACCGATGTGGATTCCCTGAGGACATTAAACTTCCGACTTACTTACTTACTTTCTTTCATGTGAATATATGATTAAACTTACATTTGCGTAAGCAGACTAATCCCACCCCGAAAACGGTTTTTGTTAAATGAGTCTCCTGGAACTTATTGCGGTATAGTATACGCGTCCATGCCTGGATTATACGATGAAAACAGCATCAAAATCACAATTTCAGAGCGCTCCGCATAATTTAAAATAGAAGCCCTGGAAAAAGCCCTCTGCATTCTGCTTTATTATCCTCAGTCGTAACAATTCTTTTTTTTGTTGCGCTAACTACGCTTTACGATGAATGGATACGACCAAGGATGCGGAAAATCAGAGTATTTTTGAAATCGTAACCAGAAGTACTGCATACAACACATATTTCATATTTTTTTTCCCATATTCTAAAAATTATTTAAACTTTTATAGCTGCGGATTCACAACAATTAATCCCAAAAATCCCAACTCTCAAGAGGTCCGATTCGTAAAAATTTTCTTTCACATCTTTCAAGACTGCTAACAATGGCATATACCGGGAAACCGCACCGTGTTAAACAAAGGCGAATGAAGATCGCTCACACAAAGAGTTTTTCTATAGGGAATGGTATTTATTTATTTACATTATATACATTATATTAATATCTCCTGTAAGTCCACAATCTATATATTATCCCAATAAGTTGCAAGTAAAAAAAATGACTACCTTATTGGCCCTTATTTCGCCAGCACAAATTATTTTATATTCAAATGGCCCTTTTTACATAATGTCGGTCCTAACGCTAAAAGGGAAAAATAACGCCACTTAGGGCCGGTGTAATTAGGGCCAATCAGGTATGTGGAAACTTCTGTTTGCATCAAATCGCAGACCATCGTGCAAAAGCGAAAGATAGACAGAAAATGATCACTAAAAATTACCAAGCCACATTTACGTCAGATCAACATCAAAACCATGCCAAAACGACGTCGTAGCATCGTATTAACGTGGTTTCAACGTTGATCCGATATCGTGTGTCTGCGAGGTAGTTATGATAAAACATTCATAAATTAGATCATGTCCAAAAACTGATTTTGCCAGGTGACAAATTAAAACTACATATGTTTCAGTTGTTTGTTACAAAAAGAAACTAATCAATTTCAAATTCTGACTCGAACTATTTTTTGCAGAAAATGATCAAATTTTTCTAAAAATAACTAGTAGAAACGATTTCTTATCCATACATTCTAAGTGTAGTCACATAATCTTTCTTGTGACTATGTTCTAACTTACTTCATAGTTACAGTTCCATGACAGAGTTACACGAACAAAAAAATGATCCTCAAAGTTAGTGACAGACAATATCAAAAATCTCAATACAGTATATAATTCAAATCAACAGAAAAATAAACAGAAGTTTTCGCAAAATCACCCCCTTTTGTAGCAATAAGAAAAAGAACAAACTCGCTTGTCCAGGAATTATACATGAGGATATTGAAGTTAAGGCGATGGATCTCCACTAAGCGAATTCGTTCGTGCGGATTCTAAATGAAGTTATTTTGAAAATGACGCCACTAATCAAATATGATAGGTTGACTAAATTGAATACATAGTAAAGGGGATTGTCACAAAGGGGATTACCTTTAGACCATAAATTTTTGCGATGATTATTTTTTGCAAAATAAAATTCGCGAAAATAAAACCGCGCGAAAAAAATTAAATGCAGTCGCGAAAATGAAAAATCAAAGAAGAAAAACAATTGATTTGACGTTTGGCTATAAATTAAATCGTGCAGTAGCTACTGCTAAAAAAAATTGCTTAATCTATTTTTTCATTTCAGTAGTTGAAAACACGAAGCGGAATTATATAAACGAAAAGTGGAACAAGTTCTACTTTTGGCGGAACGAAAATTCTGTCGAAATAAAATTAAAATTCTAATGTATGAAAGAAGGCTATTCCGCATGAAATTCGCACTCTTCTGCGCAGATATTTTTCTGATTTTTTGTGTTCTGGAGTTTTAAAAAAATCCGTTATATAAAAAGAAATGTCACAGAAAAAACTAAATAATTTTATAGAAAAAGATCTCTCAATAAACTAACAAATAATGCTGACTATGCTAAAATCATTTCCTCTAGATCATCGTCTCCAAAATTTGATGATCTCAATGATCTAGCCGAAGACCTTTTATTGGCAGGCACAGCTTTTGCACCTTTAAATTGTCGCTGTGGCGGTTGACTAGGCTCATATGTTGGCATAGTGTCAATATCATCTTCGTCCGAACTAAAAACGAGGTTATTGGTTTTATTCGGTTTGTTGGTTTTATTGTTCGCTTTTTGGAACGGGTCGTCAAATTGGCCAAATAAATCACCATTTTTCTTACTAGTATTTTTAGCATGCGATGCTTGAGTGTTTTTTAAACCAGTTGGCGAGTACGCCGTATCCATATTATCATCACCCAAGGTTTCATGATGGCGACGACCTTTTTTATCACCTGATGAGTTTGACGTTGTTCTTTCTTCGGATTCTTTACGAATTCGATTTCTACCGGATGATGAGCCCGATGCTAATCCGTCACTATCTTTTGTATTGCGTCGCTTTAAAGAAGGAGAATTGTCATTACTGCCATAAGCTGGCAAACCCTTATGAAGGTTTTCATCCGTTTGTTTGAATTCCCACGAGTTGCGTCTATCTGACTTTGCACTAACCAAATCAGTGTCCCCTCCACCTCTTCTATAATTAGTAGGCTTATCGTCACTGAAATCTAAAGGTTCATGAGCTAAGAAATTATCGTCATCTTTTGGTTTCGGTGATGGAGTGTTTGAACTTTCTAAGAATATAGGTTTCTTTTTGGATTTGGTATCGTTTTGAAAATTAACTGGTTCTGCTACTTTATTTGGATTTTCTCCTCGATCAATAGCCTGCATTTTGGCCAGCAATAATTCTTTTTTCTTTCGTTTCTCAAACATTTCTTCTTTTTTCCGTTCAAAATCTCGTTGTTCCTCTTTGTTTTTTTGTTGAATATTTTCCTTGTCTTCTTTTTCTTCCATCCTTCTAAAGTACTCTTTTTCCTGTTGTTTTCGTTCTTGTTCTTCACTTTTCTTTTTATATTCCTCTTCCTGCCTTCTTGCTTCTCGTTCTTGCATTCTTCGCACTTCTTCTTCCTCTTCTCTATTTCGACGATCCGCTTCCATGCGAGCAAAGCGATCCTCTAATTCTTGTTCAGCTTTAAATTTCCTTATTTCCTCTTCCTTACGTTCCATTTCTTCTCTGTGTTTTAATTCAGCTATTCTGCGATCCAGTTCTTCGAGACGACTTTCTTCCTCAGTACGTTCTTTACTATCATAAAAATCGTCATCTTCATCTACCTCATTTTCTTTGGTTTCACTCACTAAGGTCTTAACAGGAGCGTTAGCATGCTGTGGAGAAATGTCAGAATTTTTGCTCTGTCTGGGAGGTTTATTTTTAGGAACAACATCTGAACTATCGCCTTCGAAATCCATAGTAATCATTTTATTCGATCGTTTCTCACTATCGGTATCTTTCTCAGTAAGAAATGCTTTCTTCGTAGACTGTGCGAAAACAGACTGTGCATATTCCGTTTCTTGTTCTTCTTGATGTCGTTTTATTTGCGGAGGGACAGGATCATTTGGACTAAATAAGAACTGTGTACGTTCAGTTCCATTACTACCTCGACGTTGAACAAGTCTTTGCGAATAAATATTTGTAACTTCTAACGCTTTTTCTTTCTCCTAAAACACGAAAAATATTTCAGTTGGTTGTAACAAAATTCTGTATTATTAAAAATACGTTCCGAATTCTTTTAAAAAATAAATAATTTGGTAAATCTAAACAAACATTCTCAGAGATAATTATGGAGAATAAGAAAACGAAATACGTTCAAGCATATAAAAAGAAGCTCAAATTTGGTTCATTTATGCTGGTAATCTTAATTGTCAGTATGTTCGATTGTTTAAGAAAAAGAACGTTCGAATTATTAAGCCATTTTTACATCAAGCGGTACTTATGTCCATACTTTAAGATTATCTGGCTAGAATAAATCAAATACAGTGAATATCCGTTAGGGGCCGTCTCAAAAATAAACTCGACACAGGAGAGTACTGAGTCAATGATCTTGCAATGGATTGGTTTCTACGTACCGAAGAACCAATCGATTGCAAGCTTATTGACCTAACATACTTCTGTACAGATTACTTATTGTTGAATTTTGTCAATTTTAGTTGATTTGACCTTACCAAAAAAATTGGTTTTGGAGCGCTATTTTGAGATAACTGTTAATCGATAATTGTTAATTCGTTAATCGTAACAGCAGGTGTTGTGATTTTCACGTGAATCTAATTTCAATGCTAATTTCAATGCTAATTCCGCAGTGAAAATTTTTTTTGCAGTTTTTTGATTCAAACAAGTATATCTTTACCTATAAGTATTGGTACTCCTTTAAACGCGAACTACGAAGTTAGTATTTACCTTGAGTCTTCTGAGTAATTCTTTTTGTTCTTGTTCCAACCTTTTCATCTCATCAACTGCTTTTCGATATTTTTCATTCTTTTCTTTTAGCTCTCTAGCACGCACCTTTTCGTGCAACTGAACAGATCTAGTTAATTCCTAAAAAACAATAAAACATATAGGTAGGGTATAATGAGAGTGTTATAGGAGTAACTCGGTGAGCATACGACATCGGATCAATGTCGAAATACCACCAAAACGAGATCGCGACGCTATTTCAAAGTTGATCTGGCGTCGCGTGACTGTTTAGCAGTACACCAGAACGAGTAGGGAATGGAATGACATATAAATATACAGTGAACATCCGTTAATTGGAATATCCGTTAATTCAAACTTCCTTTATTTCGAACACATTTTTTGGTCCCCAGAGTTTGAAGTTGCCCTAAAATACGTTCGATAATTCAAACATTCGCCCGAACGAACAACTTGTTTCCCTGAGGGTTCGAATTAGTGGACGTTGACTGTATTCTGCAATGTTTATAAATCCTGTTTCAGTAGTATTTACGACCATCTTGCTACATAGGGCATAGAGAACATAAAAAACAATGAGGGTAACTTACAGATATTTTTTTATCTTTATCTTCAACTGACTGTTCAAGTTCGTGTAACTTTTGATTCATTTTGCTTAGTTCACCCAAATTCTTGTCCTTAACCATATTCTCATATTTTTGTAACCTTTCTTTCGTTTTAAACAGCTCATTTTCTCTTTTCTTTAAAGACTCTCGAGACTTATCAGAATGTTCTTTCTGTCTTCGAAACTTTTCTTGCAGTGCTTGCATTTCACTGCTATGTTTTTTTAATAACAATGGAAGCTCTGCTTCGGCATTATCAAGTTTACGAATTTCGCGATCTTGAAGACGTGCAGCCCTCTTCAGATCTTTATTTTCAATGGTTAATGTCTCGATTTGTTGCTGCAGCTCATAAATAACATTATGTAAGGCTCGAGCTTTGTTTCGATTGGCTGATAACACTCTATTTACGACTTGGCTGCGCTCTTCATTACTGCGAGTACGAGTATTTCCTCGACCGATGTTTTGTCCTCGTCCACGACCTAAAACAAACATGTATTTTTATAGTATACTGTTTTCATTTTTTTTTCAAGTAAAGTGACACTCAAGTAGACTGACCCAAGTTGCCCTCCATCATCAGGATAAGTTAAGATAAGAGGCAACAAAACATTTTTTAGGTCTCTTTAAGGTCGTGAAATGGTATTTGATGGAATGTTTACAAAAACTAGTTTTCCTAACAAGAGGCAAATTAAATCAAAGGAGCGGCATAGAAAGTAACCCGCCAAACCGAGTGAAAGTTAAAACTAGCACGTAAATATGAACTAAAAAATGAATTTTAGCCCAAAGCTAGATACGGATGTTTACTTTTTAATGTTCCCTTACTAAAGAGTTAAATAAACAACCATGCACGGTAAGTTAACTACTTTGATCTCTGGTCTAAATTGTTCGATGGTGTATAATCAAGGTTTGTTTCACTATATCTAAGAATTTCAACAATGTAAAAGTAATGCAAGCAAATATAATATGTTCCTTAATATATCAAAGAGTTTAAGTGAAAAAAAAATATATACCCTTAGCCATAATCTTCTATTATCA
Source organism: Neoturris breviconis (assembly GCA_032360805.1). Classification (NCBI taxonomy): domain Eukaryota; kingdom Metazoa; phylum Cnidaria; class Hydrozoa; order Anthoathecata; family Pandeidae; genus Neoturris; species Neoturris breviconis. The sequence goes on along the minus strand of JAULBZ010006708.1, from coordinate 3,770 downwards.
AGTGAAAATTAGGAACTGTTTTGAAAATTTATTCGATTTTCAAATCATATTTAAAATAAAGAAATAAATTATGCAAACACACTAAAAACATTTTGGATTGAATTGATTGAAATTCTGTCCGTATTTTTCAAAAACATAATCTTTTGAATACTGAACAAATAAATGAATATAGAAGTTACATTAAATCAATTCAAAGCACCGCCTCGAATAGAACTCGACAAAATGTAGCATGTATTAAGAGTGAATACACCATAGATCTTACAAACTTGGGATCATGGGGGTATTCAGATATTTCTGAATTGCATCATAACTACTAATTCTATGTTATTCACACAGTTTGTTTTTGCAGAATAGAAAGTTCCTTTGAAGTTCTTTTAGAAATTGATTCAACTTTCCAGTCAACTATTTATTGCTGACCGGGAAAGCAAGGCAGACATGCCATAAAATAGAAATATTGCTTTTAGTCTCATTTTTCCAGCATTTTGGGCAACAGTAACTTTGGCTGCCATTTTGGTCACACATATAAATTTCAATTTTCCTAGACGACTTCAAACTTCATTAATATGTAGAAAAGATTTGTGATCTTGCTGTCATTTAGATTTATAAGCATTTAAAAATGTTGTTTTGGAAACAGGCACATTTCCACCCAAATTTGAATAGTTTTAATGTGATTTTTTTCAACTTAAATGCATGATATCTACTTATTTTGTGCAGATCACACATGTTTTATGCTGGAATAGAAAGTACCCTTGGATTTTTTTCTTGATACTTTAAGACATACCCTGAAGCAATGCTCAAAAGTCACTCTCTACAGTGGACATGAATTGGATACACCCATTATTATTCATAACATTATTTATAAATCAAATAATAAAATTTAGTTAAAGCTTGAAATATATTATTGTGCTGGACATGAAAGATATATACATATACTATACATTATAGTATTATGATACACTAAATAATAATAATTTAGTTTAACTTATAAAATATATTATTGTGTGGTTATGTTCGGTGGGACCATTGAAGATAAGTATATTAAACATAATTACAGTTTTTAACACATAAATAAAAACATGGTATCTATTAGCAGTAATCTTTCAAAAGGTGGTTCCCATCATCTGTTAAAAATAAAGATAACTAGACAATGAAACAATGCAATAGAAAAATATTTTCTTTGAATAAATACCATTGTTTTATTAAAAAAATATTCCTCTGATGAATTGTGCATTGTCATTATTATTACTATTTGCATTGGGAGTAATTATTAATACGGCCCTAAAGTGGATAACATTGTTATTTTAAAATTGAAGAAGAAACCTTTCCAAAATCAAAATGGAGACTTCAATTCTTGAAATTTTAAGAATTATTTTTATAAAAAATATCACTTATCATCTCAAAAAATTAAGGAGGGGGCTTCCGCAAAATACAAAATGACCGCCAAATAGATCATGATCAAAGTCTCATAGAAAAGTTATTTTTCCAAAAAAATCCAAGTCCAAATGCAATTTGGACCCTTTTCGCCAAAAAAATTCCACTGGACGAAATTGGAATTTTTTTGAAAAACTTTGGTAGGCTAAAAATACATTTATAGTGTAATTTGTTAAAGTACATCTTAGGTGCAAATGAAATAAATAATATTGTTCGACACTCACAAGTATATTTCACCCTTGCCCTTAACACCATGTGAACAATAACAAATATTTCACTAGATAATAAGGGCGAGGTAATCATACTTCATCCTGAAGTGAGTTTGTCCTCTGGGTCAGGTGAAGGTTCCTTTGGGAAGACAAAATAACTAGTTTGAAAGCTGAGGGCGAAAATACCTCCACCCCCACATCAAACTTATCAAAATTTATTTCAAAGCTATGACGTCATCAAGGTTATTATATGTATCAGCATATGTCTTTCACAATGGTAAACAACTTCATTACTATACAATTATCCAATCAAAAGAAAGTTATGACATAATCATATGGATTTCACCAGGAAAACAAACTTTTTCGTTAGTAAGATCTCAATATACCATTATGAAATTTTAGACGAGTCTAATAAATAAATACTAAATGTCAAAAGGTTTCAAGTTACTACTGTTGGGGGGGAGGATTTTGCCCCCTCCCTCTTCGGCTAAAATTTAGGAATGAAGCAGCTCATACAGTACACTTATAGACAGTTTAAAAATATAAATAAAAACCTCTTTTTGGATGAGATCCATATCTTTTATGTTGTACACCATTTGGTGGCCTTGGATGATTCGGCTGACTTTGTGATCTATTATTTGTAGACAGTCCATTCTTCTTTCCAGGTGGTGGACGTCTAGGACTTTCAGATACAACAGAATAATTATCTTTGTATTCGTCATCACCATCGTTTGAATCCTCATCTCCCCTATCAGAACTTTCAGATGAATCCTTATGAGAATGTTTACTATTATTCGTTTTATTTTCATGATAACTAACTTTCGAAGAAGATTTATTACCATTTACGCTTTCATGATTGGTAATTCTAGAGGATGGTTTAGAAGATATGTTTCCATGGTAACTAGCTCTAGAATCAGATTTACGTTTATGAACCATTTTAACTGGTGTGAGATTTTCTTTTCCTCTCCCATTATCATAATCATCATTCTCACTATCTTCATCACTATCTAATTGTGTCTTCGATTTTCTTGCAGAATTATGTCCTTGATGTAAATCTTCTTTAGAAGTCTGTTCTTCTTCAGAGAAATCACTGTCATAATAGTTAGACTCTTTTCTTATTGGTGAGTTTTTATCATCTTCAGAACCACTCATTGCTTTCTGTTGTATGCCATCACTGGAATCAGTGCGATAAGTTTTATTTGTATTATTCAGTTCATTGCCATCCTCATCACTCTCATTATTTACATTTTTATCAATGGATTTATAATCATCAAAGTCATCTTTTATATACTCATCAAAATCAAATTTCGAATCTGACATCATTTAGTCCCCTTTAGTTTCCTTTCATTTGTCAATTGTACTGTATATGTATCGTATATATATATACTTAAGTTTTTTATCCCTAAAAATAAACAATTAAAGGTATGGTATTGAAACTAGCCAACCAAACCAAGTGAAAGTTAAACCTAAACACATAAATATGATTTGCATACACACATTAAAACAGTGTTTGAAATATGTCTTTATTATGGTAGAGTTTCAGGTCAAATAAACAATTGGAACACAATTTTCAAGGTAAGATTATGTCAGGTCACTGTGGAGGAGTGTAGTGAAATTTCATATAGAGGATAAACATACAAATTTTACGTGGCATTAGGATTTCATGTCCTTATTAAGTTGATAAGGTTTCAGGCCAAATAAACAATTGGAACACTTTATCAATGTAAAATTATGTCAAGTCACTGTGGAGGAGTGTCATGAAATTTCATATCAAGGATAAAAACTCAAATTTTAGATGACATTATGATTTCATGTCCTTATTTTTAAGTTGATAAAGTTTAAGGTTAAATAAACAATTGGAATACATTTATCAGGTATAAAATTATATCAAATTACTATGGAGGAGGGTAGTGAAATTTCATATCATAGCCTGAAGCAATACTCAAAAATAACTTATCCACTGTGGATATGAATTGCATACACACATTATATGTCATACATCAACAACTACCCTTTTAAGTTCCACCATGAAGTGTCAAAACTGAAGATCATTCTTGGAAGAAATGGCTATCCTACTAAGGTTATTGATTTTTGTATTAGGACTTTTCTTAACAAAATTCACCAACCTAA
>JAULBZ010006707.1:0-12130 GCA_032360805.1 Neoturris breviconis | reverse complement strand
AGATAAAGCATAGAAGAACTATTATAAATAAGTAGGACGGCTTTCATGAAAGAATTCCCGTCCTTAGGTACACTGAGAACGAGTAGGGTCTTCAATAGGTTTAAGCTTAGTGTCTGGACACTATTCCAGTGAACACGCTTGCTTAGAATTTCTGAATTTTTCAAACTCGTTCCCAGTGGTTCTTGTATCTTTAATAAATCAAAGAGACAAGAAGCGCTGGGAACGAGTTTATTTTAACTCTTTAAGGTTGATTTCCGCTAAGCGAAAAATTTGCTGCGAAAGCCAAAAAAGATATTCCATTGGTAGAAATTGACGTCAAAAGGCCTAGTATTAAACAATCAAGTCAGTTTTTTGTCTAAATTATCGAATTTTATAAGGCGGTTTCTTGTTAGAAAAACTTATAAAGGCCGATATACACTGGTATCAGCACCATTTGGTCACACACTATAATTTTCGTCAAAAACGAAGCACTGTCATTATGTGGTCAAAAGAATATTTTTGGTCCAACTTTTGAAAAATTGATACCAATTTTGGAATCAGCACCATCAAATTTGGTCACATACCAATTTACAATAAAAACGAAGCACTTTTAATTTTTAGCAAGAATTGGGCTAAAAAAGGTATTTTTGGTCATAATTTTTGAAAAGTTGATATCAGATTTGGAATCAGCACCATCAAATTTGGTCAAATTTTCATCAAAAACAAAGCACTTTTACTTTTTAAGCAAATTTTGCTGTAAATGTGGCTAAAAAAGAAATGTTTAGTCCAAATGTTGCAAAATTGATGCGAGCTTTGATATCAGCATCAGCAAAATTGGTTACATACCAATTTTTAACGAATCTCTTTCCATTTTTGGGCAAAATGTGCCTAAAATCTTTCTCAAAAAGGTATTTTTGGTTGGAATTTTAATAAGTTGACGCCAGATTTGGAATCAGCACCATCAAAATTGGTCCTCGGGGTAAATTACGGCCAGACCCCATTACCTCATGTTCAAATCACATCACTTGCGCTACTTCAATACACGTTTTTTTTTTTTATAAGAAACCGGTTTATAAGAAACCTAGTACTGGAATCTTCAAAAATTAAGAAACTTTTACTACTACAAATTATTCCTGCTTTTTGGGGTAAAAAACTTTTTGGATTGGCATGTTGGTGTTGTTTCGTGGTACAACAAGAAGCTAGACGAATATCGAATTCTATTTGACGATAAATCTGAGGATTACCTTAAACTTGACGATTTTAATGGAATTGTACTTTTGTTAGACGAGTGATTTTTTTAGTAAGCTACAAGATGCAATTAAAACATACTTACTCGTTATTATTGTCCGTTTTGGTCTCTGTACTTTAATAATATTTGAAAAATTTAAGAAACTCTTTAAGAAACTTTTAGAACTAAAAACCTTCAATTTTGACGTCATAATTAAGAAACTTTTGCTACTAGGTCCTTCGCTAGGTTTCTTATAAAAAAAACAACGTGTAATTAATTCCGTTTTATTTTCTTGTAAATAATTCCACAATAATTTATTTTAATGTATAATATTCCGCCGTTTTATTTGTGATGCCGTCATTTTGTCAAAATATAGACCTAATCACAAATACAGGAAAACTAGGCGTTGGCTGCGCAAAGTAGAACTTGATGCAATGTAATAACAAAAAAGGAAGTGAAGTTATTGTATTAAATCAAGTTCTACTTTGGACAGACAACGCCTAGTTTTCATGTATTTGTGAATAGGTCTATTGCATTAACATTTACGATTAGGTCAGTTCTTTGCGGGCAATACGAGCATGATGATTTACGTCGTAGGTCGTGTGAGATTGCAAATACGAATAATCTTATAATACTGAGCTTTTTCGTTATGCTTACTAGAAAATGCAATTCAAACGGATATTGCGAGCTAATCGTTGCCTTCGTAACATACTTTAGTTTTATGAAATTCAGCCAGAAAGACAATCGGAAAGACATTCCAAGAAAGATCAATTTTTAAAGTTGATTTCTTTATACCAATGGAATTTCTTCTTTTGACTTTCGCACCGAATTAATGGACTGCAGTGCACAAAAAGAAAGTTATTGCATTGCATCAAGTTCTACTTTGAGCGGTCAACGCCTCGTTTTCATGTATTTATGAATAGGTTTATTTCTGCCAATTTGAAATTCAAATAAAGGGGAAGTATTATAGGAGGTAACTAAAATATAACACATAAAGGAAAGCAAGAAAATGTCCTACATTTTAATCATTGTAGAATATCATTAAATAAGAGATATCTTTTCGAACGCGTTGCAGATGTTTACTGATCACATATTGCGGTTTCGTGTATATAATTTAAATGGAGTAGAAATCAGTATATTTCTTTTCAAAACAAAGTGTAAAATTTATCGCATGACTGGATTAAATTTTGATCGTATTTTCGCTGTCAGAAGTAACCTTGAATGAGAAGAACATTTTTCAAAAATAAGCGGAGATAATACTTTTAAAAACAATCTATCATTTACGGTACACCACAAAAGTAAAGAAAATGAATACAGTTTTAAAAAGTTCAAGAAGAAATGCTGTTTTGTTTTTGTATTCTATGAATAGATTTGAAGCAAAAGTTTGATTCTTTATTTAATTATTATAATTGAATACTTTTTTTGTTTTTCTTTCATGTTGAAAAAACGTGTTTTTAATTGAGTGAAAAATAAATATTCCTACATACACTTTTCAATTGTATTAAACATTTAAAGCATTACAGATGGTGGATATATCATTCTTTATGTAATCAGATACTGTGATATACACATAAGAGAAGAATAAGTACTGGCAACAAAAGGGAAGTATTCGTTACCAGCAAGATATGCAAAGAATCAAAAGGAGTTGAATTTAAAAATCAGTTTTGACCATTGGTAATGAGTTAGACTGATATATTGTCAAATGCAAAGACTCTTCAGATTAGTTTTAAGAAGAAGCAGCTAATCTATAACATCAGAAACAATAGCCAAGTAGAAGTTAACCATCCGATCCAAAACAGCTAACCAATAACATTGAAAATTTGATCATTCAATCAGAAAACTACGTAGAACGTGACAGTCCAATGTAAAATAAATTAACAAAATACATAAAAATGTACTCCATTATTCAATTACTTTTCATTTTCTGTATGATTCGGTATGGTTTCTCATCAAGTGATATTTTATTTACTGGTGAAAGATATTTGGAATATAAACCAAGTAAATCAGTGTTTGAACAAGATAATGTTAATCGTATTGAAGTTCGGTTCCGTACAATTCATCCATCCGGGTTACTCGTGTTAATGATTGGCAGATACGATAGTACATTGGTGCTGCAGATCGTGCAAGGGAAATTAAGGTTAGCTTTTTTTCTATTTCTAGTCCAAAGTAATGCGTGGTCAAACAACGTCGTGTGAAATTTTACACATTCCTAAGTTTTAAATGTACACTAAGCAGTGGGCACACGACGCCGAAACAACGTCAAAACGACGTGGCGACATCGTTTTGACGTTGCTTCAACGTTAATCTGACGTCATGTGCCGGCAGGATATCTGGTGAATTAATTTTTGTTAGTATACATATGGTGGTGTCTTTATCAAGTCAATCTGCAGAACATAATAAAAGCAAAAACGATCACGCCGGTAAAAGCACGGTATTATGTAGCCTAAGTAGACTGTTTTTGATTTTTGCGATAGAATGCGGTAGCTTACGGTGAAGTACGGCAGGTTCGGCTTCTCTAGTCTAGGCATTATGTGTTTGCCGCGTGTGTTTTAGCCGAAAATTTATATAGCACGGGCTAAAGATTCCATGAAAATAGACCAAAGTGATAAGGCACTACCACCCGTGTTACCAAGTCTAATCGTCGTCAAAAAAAAGCCTCATCGTTTTCTCCCACTGTGATATATCTCTATGACATTAAGTAGTTGGTATAAGACATACAACTGTTTTAGGCAGCCGTTACATGAACTCTTAAATTGATTTCACCCTAAATGATCTTGCATTTGATTGATTTCTTCGTACCGAAGAAACCAAAGTCAGCAGTAAAGACGCTAGAACAACGTCGAATGAAGTTATTCTAGCGTCTTTACTGCGAACTTGGAACAAGTTTTGGCCCATCGTGAAAGACTGCATAATGCGAACACGTATAGCTCTTTATACGGAATATGTATTACCATATATGGCCGAGATACACCTGTCCGTGTCCTATAGTCTTTCATGCTGTTCGAATATACTTTAGGTACAGTGTGGCACAACGTTCAAAAGAAATGTCACAAGTAATCATAGGAACAAACTTAAATGATAACAAATGGCACGAAGTAAAGATTTTGCGTACAGGCCGTGTTAACGAAATAACATTAGATAAGGAATCAAAAACAATTTTATCGCCATTATCTTTCGAAAGATTATCTGTCAGTGAAACATTCTACATAGGTGGCTATAATACGTTCGAGTTACGAGACATTAAAAATATCGTAGCAGCTAGATCTAAATTTATTGGATGTCTCAACGTCAAACAAATCGATAATCGCGATCCTATTGCATATTATCAAAAGGGTACTACACGAATTAAAGCAGTGCCACCTGGTCCGGTTATCTTTGGTTGTGATAATAATAACGATCGAACGTTTGGTTTTCAGTCGCCATCATCTAATTTGGTTGTTGAACTACGTCAAAATGTTAGTAATAGTCTGTTATCGTTATCAATGTCATTAAGGACTTTTAACCTTCATGGACAAATATTCGCAACAAAAAAATCAAAATGTTCTGCAAAAGTTGGCTTGGCAAATGGGAAAGTATTTATGGAAGTTTTGCAAGATACTGAACGAAGTATAATAGCAAAAATAGAATCAAGAGTTACAATCAGTGATGGTCAATGGCATGATTTGATTGTCGTTATTACTGACACGGATATATTCTTACGTATTGATGAAAATTCTCGACGTTCTAAATCATTATATCAAACAACAAATGCTTGTAGGGAAACAAGAGAATTGGTATTTGGCGGTGCAAGTGATTACAACCAGTATGGTTTCGTTGGCTGTATGAATAAAATTAAATTTAACAAAAACTATATCCAACATAACGATCATGGAGATTGCATTGTTCGAAAAACTTCAGTTACTAAAGAATGTAAATTAGTCGATAAATGCTATCCAAATCCATGCAGAAACAATGCACGTTGTTCACAAACATGGAAAGGATACACATGCGATTGTTCTGGAACAAATTTCTATGGTTTAAATTGTGAAGTATCCATTTACAAAACTTCTTGTGCTGCTTATCAATCCATGGGTTTAACTGAAACATCTTATTGTCTCATTGACCCAGATTCAAATGGTGATCTACCTCCTTATACTACATTATGTAAATTTGATGAACGGAGACAAGCTTACACAGCTGTTCACCATAACAAAGAAGATAAATTTGCTGCAACCGAAGGGGAAGATAATTTCCAGCATTACACGTTTCACAAGTTTGAATACGAGTTAGATTTTAGTAACATTGAGGCATTAATCCAACGAAGTGAATCCTGTCGCCAAAAAGTCCTTTTTAAATGTTACAACACGGCGTTAATGAACGCACCAAAAGGTCCACCTAATGTTGGATGGATAACAAGAACAGGTGATGTAAATAGTTATTGGGGTGGTGTAACGGAAAATAACGAAGGCTGCGCATGCGGTGTAAACAAAACGTGCTTTGAATCAAATAAACTTTGTAATTGTGACACTACAAACAGTAATATGTGGTTAGAAGATTCAGGATATTTAAGTGGAAAGAAAAATTTACCTATTACAAGGTTAAATGTAGTTGGAATAAAAGTTGGCGCAGGTTTTTTCCAAATTGGACCTTTAGAGTGCTTTGGAGAAAAGGAAAACACTAATAATGATGAGTTATCCTCAGTACCAAAAGATACATTACAACGAGTCTGTATGACGATAAATAAAAAGAAGGAATTGGTTAAAACAGCAAACGATACTAAAGCCATCATTCAAATAGAACCAGAAATTCAAGTAACATCTCCACCAAAATATACAAAGATTATCGGTCAAACAACTGAAGTACCTGGAAACTATTTGCCAAGTGATAATATAGTATCGAGTTATAATTCTGGTCCTCCAAAAGTTTCATCTTCTGGCAAATCACTATCAATATTGGAAATGGTATTGATAGGCGTGGCAGGTCTTGCTGTTTTAATCCTTGTGGTGAAATTTGTATTCTGTAACATATTTGGTAAACTATATGGACAAGTTATATTAAACCCCGATACTGTCAAAGCAAGATGTGGCTCGCCATCTTCTGCACCAGGTACTATGAATTCAACAGTAGCAGATGGAGGAACAGCGAAGAAGAAAGGAAAGAATCCTTTAAGCGCGTACTGGGTTTAATTAAACCAAAAATGTGGAAGACCACGGCCGCAATCTTCGTGTATGGAATGGTTGAAGGCCCAGTGGGCTAACACTTGATCAAAGTCCACAGTAAAGACACTAGTTTTCAACGTTTTCAACGTTGTTTTACCGTCTTTACTGCTGGCTTTGAACAAGTTTTAGCCCACTGGAAGATCTACGATATCACAGTCTTTCACACTGTGATTTAGATAAAATGAAAGTGAACTGTATTGAGACATTGTCCTATTAGGGCTGGTGGGTAAATTTTCGGTCAATTTAACCGGCAAAACATTTACCCAGATCTTTGTCCATCGTATTCGAAATGTTCAAATTGCTATAGATTTGCACTTACTAAGAACTATACTATACACAGCATATGTAGAGATCATAATTAGATTTCCTGCCTTACCGCGACATCTAATTAACGTTGAAAAGACGTCGTTTTGACGTCGCGACGAAGTTTTTTTGAATTTGCTTTTCACGTTGCATTCTGACTATACGTATTGATAATATTTACCATCGATAATTTAACCAACGCCTAAATGACGCATCAAAAATAAAATCACAAAAACAAAATTTGCAGCATCACATGACGTCACATGGAGTAACAGTGATCAACTCCACTCATCCAGGTGAGCAAATAATTGCTCAAAGTCAGACACAACGTTGTTCTAGCGTCTTTACTGCGGACTTTGAACAAGATTTTGCCCACTGGAGTCAGTTTCTGAGAAATCAACAGTAACATTTTGAGATAGTAGCGAACGCATTTTTGATATTTGTCTAAATGTAAACGCAGCTTTATTTTTTAAATATTTTAATTCAAAGTGTTTATTCATGCTGGGGTACCTTTGGTAGCATATTCATGCTACCCTATCTAAGTTCGGAAAGAACAATGCTGGGGGTTGAAAACTTTGCAGAGTTATAGACAATCATAAAAAAAAAAAACTCAAAATAAATTTTGATGACGTCATTATTTTGGCGATTACGTCATATTTTCGGACAAAAAAATGTTTCGACCAATTTTTTAATAATAATTCTTTTTTAATATAAAATATGAGCGTGGTTCGGGCGGTTAACGCACTTTTTCTAAATATTTTTTTTGGAATTTGTATTCTAAATAGAAATATGATAACACTGTCAAAATTCCAGAACATTTAGATCACCCAACAAAAAGTTATTTCAGTTACTTATTTATTTATTTTGTTTGACCCCTGCTTACAATCTCACTTACTTATTTGGTACGGCAAAGTAGATGGCTAGCTTAATTTTAGATAAGGTATAGTTGCACTGGGTATGGAAATTCCGTTAAATCTATTCAGATCGCGGTAGCTTGGGTAACATATTCATGCCAGGGAAGGGGGCAAAAATACCCTCCAATATCTAAGTTTTGGAACGAACAATGTTGAGGGCTTGAATAACTTTGCAGAGTTATAGACCATCATAAAAATATTTCAAATACCTCATTTCTTTGAGACGTAACTATTGTGGTGATGACGTCATATATTCGGACCAAAATTGTACTGAGTTGTTCTATAAGACAACCAAGTTTCATTTCATAAGCATTAGCGGTTCGGAAAAAATGGCAGAGGGTACTTTATGCTCCAGGGCTACACCAGCAAAAAAGACCATTGTGAGTGTGGTCCAACCTCGTTCCCAGGGCTGCTTGCCTTTTCGAAACACGGAAGCTCCGTGTTTCGAAAAGGCAAGAAGCCCTGGGAACGAGGTTGAATATGGTTAAGATCTATTGAAAACATTTGTGGAAGAAGCTAGTTAAAATATCTTCCGGTCATATCAGCGGAGGAGAGATTTTTTAGAATATTTTCAGCCAAGTTGGCTGAAAATATGCTGAAAAAATCTCTCCTCTACAGTGATGACCGGCGGTTAATTTAGCCGGCATTATGATACAAATGTATATCTCAGTAAGCACACGAATGTTTAGTTAATTTTGAAGATACGTCGTTTAAAAGTCTAGACGTCAAAACAACGTCTTTTTAACGTTCATTAGACGTCAAGTGCTGGTAAGGACAATAAATTTCTATAGATGCAATATACAAAGCTATAAACCTACATTAAGTTGTATTCATTTACTCTTGTGGTTAGAAAAGGAAGTGTAACTGCCGATTACGGTTCCATATATTTCCATATATGGAAATACACAGTCCATATATGGAAATACACAGGCCTTATATAGAAATATACTGGGCCATATTTGGAAGTATTTCACGCTGTAAATTACAATGAGATTTCAACCGGCTGGACGCCTGAAGTGTCTGTCATCATTTTCTTCGACTAAAGTGGAGAGAAACGTAACAGAACTTTGTAAACAAACACAGTGTGAATGACAACCAAATACGTAATGCTAGTCGTTGTTCTAGCGACTTTATTGCGGACTTTGAACAAGTTTTTGCCTACTGGAATATAACTCGGGATACGGACTGTGTATTTCCATGTCAAGCTCGTCCCCAGCCCCTTTTGCCTTTTTTTTATTTTTCTCGGACCTTATAGAAAGGTATAATAAGGTCCGAGAAAAATAAAAAAAAGTCAAAAGGGGCTGGTGACGAGCTTGTTTCCATGTGTGGTAATAAACAGTTCATATACAGATCTGTAAAGGATATATCAAGGATCGTTCTTTTGCATAACCAACTAGAACGATAGGCTTTGAAAAGTTTATCTTGTAGCACCTACTTTTCTATTAAATGGTGCATATACCCTGCCGGCTCGTGATATTTTTTTTCAATGAAAAAAAACGTTGTTTTGACGTTCTGATGTTAAAACAACGTCTTTTTTGGTTGAAAAAAACGTCACGTGCCTATTGGGTATATTTTTTACATTTTGCCAAAGTACTCGCAATTTAAAGGTTAACCCTATTTCATGTGGGGTCCTTTGGGTAGTATATTTCATCTGGGGAGGGGGAGCAAAAATGCCCTACCCCCTTAACTTCGAAACTACTTGTGCAGTGACTTAATATTTAGCTAACACATACCGGCATGAGAATCTCATACGGTACAAGATTTGTGGCGGTATGAGACTCATTAGCCCTTGTCATAAACAAGATATATAGAAGTAACCAGACACCGCATTGCAAACCTTTCGACTTAAACCGGTTTAAGTTCATATAGGAGTCCATGCAAAGCTAGCCTGTACTACAAACTCGACGTCTGGCGAGAAAACGCGGCACTTTTTTGCCGCAGGGCGGGTATGCGGAACAGGTTAGTGCAAAGCCTGCCTAAATCTTTTGTTATTATGATGTAATGATAATTTATGATAATTTATGATAATTTATGATAATTTATGATATAATTGTGTACCCTCATTCCTTTAAACAAAAATCCCGGAGTGAGGCCGATAGGGATTGGTGAAGTTCTGAAACGTCTAATTGGAAAAGTAGTAATGTGCGATATGAAGAAATATCGTTGAAAGTGCTGGATCATTACATCTTTGTGCCAGTCAGGAAGCAGGTGGTGAAGCTGCTGTACATGGTATGGCTAACATATCGAACGGTATAAATACGGAAGGAATATTATAAGCAGATGCTTACAAAAATCAACTCAATCAGCCGTGCTGTGATGCTTCACAACATAAAGATCATATGTCCTGAAATCGCAACGTATATTTACAATATTGATTATCAGCCGTCTAGAGTATTTATCATCGGTGGTGAAGAAATTGGATCTCGAGAAGGTACTACACAAGGAAATCCCATAGCAATGGCAGTTTACGCACTGTTTATAAGACCTCTATTAACACAACTGATATTACCAATACTACAAAATGAATATCAAAATAATTCATTACCTATTAGAACTGATGATATAGTCAAACATGTAGTACGCCGATGATCTCGCTGTTGGCGGAAAGCTAGAAAGCATAAAGCATATAACTGCAACACTAGGATCGAAAATTGGCTATTTTGCAAACGCTGAGAAATCATCTTAGTCAAGCAGAAAATATTTTTAAATTCTCTGGATAAAAATTACTACAAGTGGGACTGTTGCATCTTGGGGCTGTTTTAGGCTTCCAAAATAGTTATGTGTCAACAACTGTAAGTGAATGGATTAAACAAATTGTGGTGTTATCTAATATAGCTGAAACAGAACAACACGCAGCCTACACGGCCTTTATTCATGGTATGAAACACAAATTCAATTTCATTATGTGATTTATAAAATCACTGCTAACTGCACTGCTAAATGAATACGAATGTAACGATCTGCAACATATGTTGTTTGCTCAACCAGCAAAATATAGCTGATTAGGCATCATAAACGTAACAGAAATATGTGATCAAGAATATGAAAACTGTATCAAACATGGATTTTCCGACCCTTGTAGGCATGAGGAAGGTGGAGATCTCGGGATCTACAAAAGATTAGATACTGAAACTTGGCGCATTAATGGTCCAACTTAAAGGAGCACTTTTTCGGTTGTGTTCCTCATTTTATTTGTTTGTTGTCATAGAACAAGAAGGGAAATGTAACCACTTCGAAATGCTTTCAAATCCGCATAAACAGACACATCTGCTTTCGATTTTTGTTGCAAAATATCTAATATTCATGAATGCTTCTTTACCAATGTAAACTAGACGCATCTTTGCTTGAACAAACTCGCTTTCAATGCGTACCAAACTGTCATGAAGTCGTTAAGTGGCCAAGTTCAAAACAGTCAGAGGCACATAGAGAATTTGATTGAACCACTGATTTACATTAACCACTAATAGTACTGGGTTTCTTGACCTATAATAAGACTGACCTATGAAACCACTTTCAATGCGTGTCAGACTATCACAACGTATTTTCTTTACTGGCCAAACTGATAGAACCATATAGAACCACAGGCAGAATATGAATAAGCACCTAAATGGACAAATCAAAGAAAGATCCAATTCAGCTGCCTAATACAGCCTCCCTTGCTTATAAGTGTTCTCTCTTTTATTGAGTATTTCCTTCATAGAGTATTTTTTTAATACCTCTTTTCTAAAGAATTCATCATTATAAAGCCATCTTCCTGCGGTGGAGATTTTACCCTTATTGAAAATGTATATATAGGGATGAGTATTAATTCAAGGAAATTAATTTTTTCAAATTAATTTTATGTAACTTTGTTGTTTAATAGTCTTGGATATGTCTGGTGTAAAAAGTCATGATTATATAATAATATTTACAAGGTTGTCACTTTTGATCCTTTTATTGCTGTGTCATGATTACTTTACATTTGACATCATATCCACTGTTTTTTGTTAAAAAAATCTTACTTTTATTGTGTAAATTATATTTAGTTGCACACTATAGAACACTCTCCTTTTACTGTCCCTTTTGTTTAATATTCTATTTGTAGAATATATATTGCTATTTAGTGTCTATTTTTGTATTGTTTTAAATGATATTATTTTAAATGATATAAAAAGTCTATCAGTTTATTACAAATTTTGCATAAACGTATATAATAACAGTAAAGATATATGTGCACTAGAACATCATTATCCAAGGAGACCTCAAATTTATACTAGTAAGTTTCCATTTCATGTTTTGTTTTTTCCATTCCAACATTGTTTATACGTAAATAACCATATTAAAATTTCACAATGTTAACGGAAAACACTTGTTTATTTATGCCTGTAATGTGTGTATATAATATCAATGACGTGAGCATGCAATGTGTTAAATACCCATTTAAAGGCCGTTTTCCATTTGGAGGTTTTTACTGCTCGGGCGGGAAAATATCGCTCGGAATTTATTTCGAGCATGCGTATTTGTGAAAA
>JAULBZ010006705.1:0-12134 GCA_032360805.1 Neoturris breviconis | reverse complement strand
TTGATTGCTACCAACGGGTTTATTATCGATTGCCACCAACGGGTTTATTATTGATTGCTACCAACGGGTTTATTATTGATTGCTACCAACGGGTTTATTATCGATTGCCACCAACGGGTTTATTATTGATCGCTACCAACGGGTTTATTATTGATTGCTACCAACGGGTTTATTATCGATTGCCACCAACAGGTTTATTATTGATTGCTACCAACGGGTTTATTATTAATTGTTACCAACGGGTTTATTATTGATTATCACCAACGGGTTTATTATTGATTGCTACCAACGGGTTTATTATCGATTGCCACCAACGGGTTTATTATTGATTGCTACCAACGGGTTTATTATTAATTGTTACCAACAGGTTTATTATTGATTGTTACCAACGGGTTTATTATTGATTGTCACCAACGGGTTTATTATTGATTGCTACCAACTGGTTTATTATCGATTGTTACCAACGGGTTTATTATTGATTGCTACCAACGGGTTTATTATCGATTGCCACCAACGGGTTTATTATTGATCACTGCTCCACACTAATTATTTTCTCTTATTTTGATTTCTCTCTGTTACTCTCCTGTAGGTATTCATCTCGTTTGAAATGTGTTACCGCAGATGCAAATAGATATTCGCCAAGTTCAGAATTTGATCGTATTATATCCATTGAAATGTTTGAGCATATGAAGAATTATGAACAACTGATGTCCCGTGTTGCATCATGGCTAAAACCAAATGGATACTTATTCACGCAAATATTATGTCATAGAGAATATTGTTATCATTTTAAACGAAAGGAAAACAATGAAACTGAGTGGATGGCAAAACATTTTTTTACTGGTGGAACAATGCCTTCAAGTGATTTGTTCTTATACTTTCAAAAAGATTTGACAATTGAAGATCATTGGAATATTAATGGTTCGCATTACTCTAGAACATTAGAGGCTTGGTTGAATAAGCTTGACGCTAACCATGGTAAAGTGATTGAGGTCTTTCGTCATGCATATGGAAATGATGCAGAGAAACAAGTATTTAACTGGAGAATGTTTTTTATTTATTGTTCTGAAGCATTTGCATTTGATGGTGGAAACGATTGGCTTGTCAGTCATCATTTGTTTCGAAAAAATAACAGTAGTTCCAAGTTGTAAAATGTTTTTTTTTATATAAATATTTTCATACGGTAATTTGTTTTCTTCATAAAGCCTCTTCCCTTAGTCAGCTACAGAAGCCATTGGATCAGTTTTCTTTGCAGTAGTATAATCAAAACACCGTTCTGCCAAAAGTATGTATTCTGCCTCTTGGGGACAGGCTTATGTCTACCATCTTTTTCAGTTTTTTTTATCTTTAGTTTTTTACTTCAACTTCTCATACTACTATGGAACACAAGAAATTTTGGATTATGATTATTGCCTTTCTTGGCTTTCATTTATTTAATAGATTACCTAATGTAATATTTCTATTGATTGTAATTATGAAATAAATTTATTAACAATGCTTTTTATCAGTATGTCATAATGGATATTAAAACTTATCAACCTTAGTGGTAAGATGGGAACTAAGCAGAATGTTTCCAGCGAGCAAAGACTTGTTCAAAGTCTGCAGTAAAAACGTTTGGCCCATTAGGTTGTTCTTTTTGGACTTTATGAAAAATGCGTACTACTCAACTTGTAATGACTATTTATATAAATTTTCATGAATCAGCAAATGGATATTATTCAAATTTTGAGTGTCATTTTTTTAGATTTCTTAGAAAATGTGATAATATTACTGAAGTTTCACAGAAGATAAATGATTAAATTCAATGATGATTAAAATAAATTACGATGATGTATATATACTTGTTTTTTAGAAATAAAATTAAAATATTAAAACAATATATCCACGACAAAACAACGTAATGGCTGCTTGTATAGATCCTGATTACACTGAAGTAATGCATCCATCGATCCAACATTTAATTGATGCAAAAGATTTGCGGTGGATTTTTGTTGGTGGGAAAGGAGGTGTAGGAAAAACAACTTGTAGGTAGGAGTTTTAACATCTAAGAGTGTTGAGATGTTTTAATATAACAGTATAACAATAGGTACGTAAACTCTTCGCATCAATGCATAAGCCCACCATCACTAGGATTAGATTGATAGTATTCAATGCTTCTCAAACTTTATAAGAGTAGTAATTCTTTTCATATATTTTTAGGCATCATTGCAAATTTATCCTTTGCATAGCAGAGTCAGTATGCTTACAATATTCATTTGCAATATCATTTTCTTATCTGTTCTTCATAGTTTGGTTTTACGGGGGTTAAATTAACTGCTGGTCATCACTGTTGAGGAGAGATATTTCAGAATACTTTCAGCCAATTTGTCTGAAAATATTCTAAAAAATCTCTCCCCCACAGTGAACGTTTTATACTATATTATCTATGAAGACATGCAAGACACACTGATACCAGTTTATTCAAATCTACCATAGTTATACGTTAGGAATTCAAGAGTTTACAAAAACTATGTTTATTTGTTTTTTTAATAAACAAACGCTTTCCAATTATAGTTGCAGTATTGCAGTGCAATTATCAAAGTGTCGTGATAGTGTCTTAATTATCTCTACTGATCCTGCCCACAATATATCTGATGCATTTGATCAAAAATTTGCAAAAAAGCCTACAGTAGTAAAGGGATTTTCAAATTTATATGCTATGGTAAGTTGATGCTTGAATTAAGATAATCATTGTGCAAGCCTGAAGAATATCACCTGTGTAGGAGTGTTTTTTTGAGTATAGTGTTCAGGATTGTGGTGGAAGATTCCTTAATTCCCTTTATTTTGCACAAGGAAATTATGGTTGCGTGAATAAAATATATATTTTGCACAGTAAGGTGTTCGAAAATTAGAGTGCTCAGATTACAAATAAATATTAAATCTCCAAAAGGACATCAAAATCGACCCGCTTATTAAGTATGTCTTTAATTCTTGTAATTATTCTATTTTTATCTCTTTGTTACACCTACCTGTTTTTTCCAGTATTTCGTATCCCTTGGTACTACCAACATTTTACTTATATCTACAATTTAACCTAAGGTTTCAAAAGCCCATTTTAGTGGTATGCCATAATTAAGGAATGCGCGAAATTGGCAGAAATTAAAAGGCACTTAAAATGAAGTGTGCGAAATATAGGGAATCAAAGTATTCTTAAAATATCACTCCTCCACATTGCCTATTTGTTTTTATTTTAAGCAGTGATAGGCAGTGGTCAAAATAAGAGCCATTAATCACTGCGGAGGAGGAATTTTTGAGTTTTGCTTTAGGCTTTTTAGCCTAAAAAAATCCCTCCTTCACAGTGACTATTTGTAATGGTCAATGAACAGTTCCTAAATAAACAGATTAGTTATCTAAGAATATAGTATATACTTGTCAATCAAGGGAAGTCACATAGTACTAAGACCATGTTTCCATTATACCAGATAGGAGTCACTCCGAAGTACTATGAAATTAAACAAGTATTGGATAGGTTTCCTGTTTTTGTTGTTAGCGTCACATTTTGGGAGGGATTTTTATAGCAGATAGGTTTCACACCATTTCACTTTTAAATCTTGTTGTGGATTCCCAGTGGAAACAGGCAAATGGAATGATCTTCACTCCGAAATCTCGCTCTCTTGTTTATTTTTGAGCATGAAAGTGAGATTTAGAAAGAAAAAACGACGTGATCAAGATGACTGTTGACACTTTGGAGCATTTTGAAATGCTCCCTTTGCTGTTTCCATTAAAAATGACCATTTCTAAATGCTTTTGTAGTGATTCTTATCTGACATAATGGAAACAATGGTCTAAATAAATGTGATTGCGCCTATTCATGTTGAAAATGTTGGTTTAATGAGTCTGAATGCAAGCGCAATTGAGGGTGATCAGTTTGAATGTAAGAGCAAAGAAATAGTTTGTGATATTGGAAATAACTGTCGCAGAGAAATAAGAGCAAATAATCACTGCGGAGGAGCATAACTTTAAGGTTTATAGTCTGAAGCAATGCTCAATGATCACTCCTCCGCAGTGATCACTTGTTCTTATTTCAAGATGTTCGAGAATAGCTGCACTCTACAAAGTGATTTCATCCAGCACTGTGGCGATGGTAGTCAGACACGTTGTTTTCTTATTGCACATACCTAAGCACTGATGTTGGTGAAAAGAAGGCCTTTAGGCCCTATATATCAGCATAAAAGTGGATAGCAAATTATGATGAAAAGGTGCCCCTTTTCTCATACTGGACCCTGCCCACTGCATTCTGGAATAGTTGCAAATATATATCCGTTATTATTTAAAGGAAATTGATCCAAATCTTGGATTGAATCAGTTACCAGAAGATGTTATCGAAGAACAAGGTATATTCTGTCTATGTCAGCAATAATGAAGTACTTGTGTATGCATGCAAATAATAACATAACACAGGCTTGTAGAACATTTCTTTAATAATCACTGTGGATAGTTATTAGGGAGCGTCTCAAAAATAAAATCTACGGAGGAGTGTCAGTGATCTTGCAATGGATGTACCGAAGAAACCAATCCATTGCAAGCTCATTGACCTAACACACTTCTGTACCGATTCATTTTGGTTGAAATTTACCAAAAAATTGGGTTTAAAGCGAAATCTATAGATGGTCCCTTAGCTATGCCAAATAAACACTAAGCGGTGTAAAGCCGCTTGTATGCATTCTTTTGTAAAACCGCTTATGCATGCTCTTGTAAAGCATCTTATGCATGCTTTTGTAAAGCGTCTTATGTGCATGCTTTTGTAAATCGTCTTATATGCATGCTTTTGTAAAGCTGCCTATATGCATGCTTTTGCGATCTGGAAATACTGGAATCCTACTGGAATAAATTTGATACTGGAATGAAGTACAAATCCTGCTTGATACTGAAAAATCAGAATTTCTCAATCCTTCTTAATAAAGTTTCTTGTACCAAACATTTCGGCTAAAAAGCATGACGATTTTCTTTCAATGGTTTTTATAAAAAATGAAAACTTTATACTGGAAAAACTTTATACTGGAAAATACTGGGATTTATACACATAGTGTAATCTTCAGAATGAAAAAAAATGTATCGCTAACTTTGATAAGTTTTAGTATACATCGCCTGTACAATTGATTGGTGTCTTCAATTGTAAGGATTTCGACTCAATAAATTTGTGATTACTTCTTTCAAGATATAACATCAGTTGGTAGAAAGATGATGCAGGAGCTTCTTGGTGCATTTCCTGGCATTGATGAAGCTATGAGTTTTGCTGAGGTTATGAAGTAAGTTGATACTTATGACGCGACTTATGATGTTATTTTTTCATCCCTTTTTTCTTAGAGGTAATTTTTGTCAATGCCTTCTTTGACCATTTTACACACGATTTGTAGTGACCATCCAAAATGATACAACACTTATATTATATTTTGAGGCTGGTCATTTGCCATAAATAATTAGAAATGAATTTTTTTGTATATTTTAGATTGGTACGAAGTATGGACTTTTCTGTTGTTGTATTTGACACAGCACCAACAGGCCATACGTTGCGATTGATATCATTTCCTTCAGTTATTGAAAAATCACTTGAAAAACTAATTGCATTGAAATCAAGAATTCAACCACTAGTGTCGCAGGTACTTCAAATTCAATTGCTTCATAATCATCCAGAAGCAGATTCTTGTTTGTCTCAAATAAATTATTTTTCTTTGCATTTTTATATTTGGGGTCCTTAGTTTCTTTAATTTCTATTGTTTGTAGTTTGGTGGTATGTTTGGCATGGATGATGCTAATGGTATCGACTCGTTCACTAGTAAATTAGATGAAACGTTACCAGTTATAAAAGAAGTTAGTGCACACTTTCAAAATCCGGTAAGAATACTTTACTAGTGCAGGGCATCTTGACCTAATATAAAAGCTGAACACTATACTCAAAAAAAACCCCTCCGCATGTGATGTCGGTCAGTTATATTCAGGCTTGGAGTTTGACAGCTTTCCTTAGACAAGACACATTATTACTATTGACTGAATACATCGAAAGAAAAAATATGTATCTTATCAGATCCTCTCTTGGTTGAAATAACAAAAAGTAATATCCCCAACCTCAGTACTTAGTCTACGATTTTGAAATTTTCTGTATTTTTTCTGACTAAAGAATCATTCTATCACAAGTTTATGGACATCTTTACAGAAACCATAGACCTATTCACAAGTATATGAAAAGGAAGTGTTGGCAAAGTAGAACTTGTTGCAATGCAATAACTTATTTTTTATGCAGTCCCTTGTTTTGTGGGATTTGAAAATATCCGATCAAGTAATTTCATTTTTAATTTAGGACCACACAACATTTGTTTGTGTTTGTATCTCTGAATTTCTTTCACTTTACGAAACAGAACGCTTAGTTCAAGAATTAACGAGGATGAATATGGATGTACGGACAATAATTGTAAATCAACTTGTCTACCCAACGAAAACTAAAACAGGTATACTTCAGTAGCAATGAATTTTTGTGTAGATAAGTGGGGTTTACTATTGCCACGCAATATGGTTTTTGATAAGATGGTGCAAGTGGAATGAGTGGAATTTGAACCCATGAACCTCTTGCTTCCTGGGCAATTGCTCTGTCAGCTGCACTATTGATCCGATGTCTTCACACATTCCACATACTAGGGAAGAATTTTCTCAATTATTATCTAGTATATGTGTGGTGAGGCTACACCGAATCAGAAAGAATTCTCCCCTAGTATGTAGTAGTGTAAAGACATCGGATTAATAGCACATCTGATAGAGCAATCACCTGGCAAGTTAGGAATTGTGGGTTCAAATCCCACTACATCCACTTAGCAACTCTACTTACCTTAAATTTATTTTATATTCTTATGGTTCTTAAGCAGTTTTCATTATAATTCACAATTTATTTTTATTATTTTCTTCAATGCAATAATCTTAGGTTTTTTTTCAAATAGAAGAACAAAATAATTTGAGTAAAACCCTCTCCCTTCCTCTCCCCTGCCCTTAAAGGTGAAAAATCACCTTTTTTAAATATCTACCTACGAAAGTCTATATGAAAGTTGATTTTTTTAATAACATGACTAAAGGTTCCATTCCATCAGGATGAATACTGCTGGAGATATAAGTAGGAAATTAATGTACACTATGTGGCAGCCATCTTGTTTGGCCAAGTATTTTCCATTTGCAGGGAAAGAATCTCTCATTTGGATACTTTGAAAATTCCTGGGTATGATCAGTGTGTGTCACTTGTAAACATGACATAGATTTTTAAAATTTTGGCAACAAAAGATGAATATACACCTTTAAATAATTCGTATTATCATCAAAAAGCTGATTCTATGAACTATGGAGGCGAATTTCTTATCCATATCAGATTTAAGCTTTAATTTCAATATGATCCTCAATGGTAACTATAACCTGATTTTAAAATCTTATTTTAGGAACTTGCGAGCTATGTTCAGCAAGGTGTAACATCCAGAGTAAATACTTTGAGCAGGTAACTACAATCATTATCTTATGCTTGCATGGCATATTTTCAATTAAGCTAGTGCTCTAGTACTTTCTGTGGAAGAGTGAAAATTGATCATAACTATGAAGCTATGTTCAAAAATCTGCAATGATTGTTTACTCTTATTTTGAGGAAACAATTTTAAATTCAGTGCCATAATGTTTACAAGCTGGTGGACAATTATTCTTTCTGTTTCTAGATTCAAGATTTATATGAAGATTTTCACATTGTACGATTACCGTTACTACCTCGTGAAGTCAGAGGTAGCGAGCAAATTAAATCGTTTTCAAATAGCATGGTGGAACCATATAATCCACCAGCTAGCTGATAGTATAAAGATTGATGTAGTTCAGACGTTCGAAATATTAATTAATTGTAATAGTCAACCAGTGATCGACATAAAATTAAATTATCACTGTGGAAGATAAATTTCTTAGCATAGCTTTAGGCTTTGTGGCTTTAAACTATGCTCAAAAATCACCCCTTCACAGTCATTATTTACTCTTATTTCGAGCACTAATCAACATACTTTCACATAAATAAAGATTGTAGCACGTAACAAACGTTGATCTGGCGTCTTTACTGCAGACTTTAAACAAGTTTTTGCCTGCTGGGACACCTTTTTGCTAGTATTCTGTGCTTGAAATAAGATTATATAAGCAATGTAGAGGAGTGATAGGCTATAAAGTCTGAAGCCGTGCTAATAAATCACTCCTTCACAGTGATTTTGTTTTTACTTTAAGCCCTGATTTTCTACTTTTCAAAGTTTTGATAACTGCACTCATACCCTCATACCCAGTGAGCAAAACATGTTCAAAATCTGCTGTGATGTGAAACCAGAGTAGTTAAAAATGTATTTATAAGCACTAACGTATTTACATAGCTAGGGAAACCCTTTCTCATGCTTTTATCTCAATCTACACGAAGGTGAACAAAATATTAAATCGGATAGCTTGAATAATTTATTTGGCTATCATCAGTATTCCTTTGTTAGATTGCAATTATACAATGTTATTGATATTTTAAACTTGGCAAATAATAACTGTTGAGGCCTAAAGCAATGCTCATAAATCCCTCCTCCACAGTGATTTTTTGCTCTTATTTCGAATATGCAAAAATATGCTCAAAGTAACAGCAAATAAACATTGTGTGGGAGTGATTTTTGAGCATGAACAATGTTTATTTGTTCTTACATTGAGTACTGCATGTTCGAAATAAGAGCAAATAATCACTGTGAAGGTCGAAAACTATTTTAAGACTATGTTTCTAAATAAAGTTATCTCTGAAATTGCCTAGGATTTGTCAAAAGTATAAACTAGGAATAACAAACGGTATAATTTAAATAAATTAATTGTTATTATTTTACTGTTTACATTTTTGTAACTTGTTTATGAATAAAATGCTGGAAATATTCTTGTTTTGTATTTTTTTGATAATTATAGTTGTTTTGATTTTTCTTAAATGAAGAGCACAATTTTCTTTTCTGGTCATACCTTCATGCAAAAACCACTGGAGGATGACCTGGTAATCCATCTTAAAAATAAAATATACAGAGGAGAGTAATGGTGGATTTCCAATACAGAATTTATGCGAAAAGAAAATTGCAGAGAAATTAATCTTTAAAGTAGAATCGAAGTCAAGTTTTTAAGTGAAATATGCGTAACCAATCAGATTACAGAAAAGTCATTTATTTGCGAATTTTTTCGCTCAAATTCTTAAGTGGAAATCCACCTTAAGGACTATACACCGGAAGTGTTAGCATAATGTTAGTATATTAGCATAATAAGGCCTTTATGCAGCTTTAAGAACTCTTTCGGCTACAACAAAATTTACTTCCAGGTGAGATATGAGATATTTCTGATCACTTTTTGTTCTATCTGAGAGTTAATTGGGATCACAGCAATATTGTCAACAGACAACAGGTGTGAATCAATGGATATCAATCAAGTCCTGTAATTGTATCAGTTTAATAGTTACAAGAGGATTTGTTTCGTCAGGTTTGTGTTTTTGTTGAATTAGGAACCATCTCAAAATTCGTTTCAATAAGCAGATATTTTAGCAGCTTTAAAGTAGTCAAAATAAATAACTTTGAGAAAAATTAATCTACAAAGAAGAGTGTTAAGTTAACAAGCTTGCATTTGATTGGTTTCTTCGGTACGAAGAAACCAATCAATTGCAAAATTGTTGATTTAGCACTCTCCCCTGGGAACGAATTTTTGGAACCATTTGATGAGTAATTTAATAAATATGCAAAAACTGTTTTTTTTTTTTATTATTATTTTTGTTAATCTACAGATAAAAGTACTTATTCAACAATCTTGCAATGAATTGGTTTCTTATCGCCTTTATCTCAAAACATTGTAGTTTGATCTGTGCCAGATTCTGGTCAAATTGTTATTTGGTAACAAAAGGTTTGAGATGGTCATTAATAATATTTTATCACTGTTTAGACAAAAATATAAATTAAACATGGCGGAACCAAAAGATGCTTTTATCACACCTATAGTAAACAAAACATTATCTGCGTTGAAGAGAACATCAAGTACAGCATTTGGTGATTCCCCTTTTGTAATACCACCTTCTCCATTGATGAAAAGACTTGGGTGTGGAACATATGTCACAGTGTACAGGTAAGGAAACGTTTTACTTTAACTTGCAAGCCTCGAAATAACTGTTGCACATCATCTGTGAAGGAGTGTTTAGTATAGTTTCAGCTCCACTCTGACAGTTAATTGGAAGCTTTTGAAGTCCAAATTTGGAATGGTGTAATGCGATTCCTGTATCCATTAGGTGATACATATCCTAGTGGACTAGCGTCTTTACTGCATTCTTTTAAGAAGTTTTTGCCTACTGGATAGGCTATAAATGCTTTAATAGAAATAGAAATCTTTTAAAAAATAACTTTTCTTTGAGACTTTAACCATGAATCTTTTTTAGGGAAGCTCTCTCCTCAATTTTTTGAGATAATATAAAAAATAATTTTTAATAATTCAAGAATTGAAGTCTCCATTTTGATTTTGGGTATGTGTATTTACTTTAGAGGCGTAACATTGTTCATAACATTTTTAATGACTCATGATTCAAATTAGAAATATAATGAAAGTACACAATTCAACAGAGGAAGAGTTGTTAATTAATCTTTTTTAATGAATATTTAATCTTCTATTTCATTATTCTTTACTTCTTTTTAATTTTAAAAACAGATGATGACAACCACCTTTACTTTATAAAATTTAATTACTGCTAGTAGATACCATGTTTCTATTCATACTATGTTAAACTAATTATTATGTGTAATATACTTATCTTTAATGATCCAACTGAACATAGCATCACAATAACATAATTTTGTTTATATATCATAATATGCTATGATGTATGTGTGTATCCAATTCATATCTAATAAATAACAAGAAAGACCTGCGTCTTGAACATCTGCAGAACAAGACGTTGGTCCCTGAATAACCTACTTTATTGACTTTCAGATGAGGGATTATTACAGTACAAAAAAATTTGGACCAATTAATATCAGACGTTTAATTTTCGGAAGAATTCTGACAAATTTCGGACTTCTCTAGAAAGAAAAACAGCAAATTAACAATACCACAGTTAACAAGTACTAATTGAATCTTCTTTCATTTTTATCAAAAACCATTCAAATTACTTTAATAAAACTACAGAAGTTGAGTCAGAAAATTGGTCTTCAGGGTTTATGACCAATATTGTCTGATATACCGATTTTCTCTGTATTATCTAGGAGAATCCATCCTCCTAGGTATTATTGAGTCAAATAAACAACATAACGTTAAGTCTTAACGTTGTTAAGCCTCAGGTGACTTTCGGATTTTAAAGGCAAATAAAAAGTTTGGACAATAAAAAATATTTTAGGCAATCATTTGTCTGAATATAAAAACTTTTCTGTACTTAGTGTACATAAAATAAATGACATTTGTATTCAAAATTAGACTGAATTGGTCTAAATTGAATTTAAAAAAAGGTTGAAACAGTTTCAAAGATAATAAGGATTTTTTTATAGTCTAGATCTAGATTATGAAGAAATCAAGCTTTAAAGGAAATCCGAAATTCTTTCAAGCTACGGCTTTTAGTTTGTTATGATAACATCTTGAACTGCTCGGTATATTGCACATTTGCTTTTCCCAATGGTATAATTCAACGTTCTTCATGGTACTTAACCATATCACGTTATGCCGAATGACGGTTTGTTTACATTGATGGTGAATTCAAATTATGAATTTCGGATTTCCTTTAAGCTTGATTATCACAGTATCACAAACTTTCAAGAGGAAAAAAAATCATAAATAAACTTTCGCGAATTGGCCAAAATATAATTTTTCGCGAGCATAAACTTTCGCGAATGGAGAAAAATGACGTAATAAAAAAAATTAAAAAATTGAAGGGAGAGAAGGATAACAATATTTAACTGGCATATTGTTTTCTTTATCATATAATATTACTCTTCAAATAAATCAAATGCGCCTCGTTCCTGCTCGGGATGTTCCCAAATAAGAGAGTGAGAGATACAGTGGTTGAAGTTGATTAATTTTTATAACATGTTCATTTGAAAGAAATACAACTATTACATTTTATAATT
>JAULBZ010006704.1:0-12135 GCA_032360805.1 Neoturris breviconis | reverse complement strand
ACTGGATGTTTTTTTTGGTTCGCTTCGTTTTCTATATAGGCTTGAGCCTACTAAGCCTATCCCTAGATCCGACCCTGAGCAAAAGGTAACTAATTAAAATGACCTCTCGAATACCCAAGAGATTTATCGAGTAGATTTATCGAGTAGACTTAAGACAAGATCGTATATCTTTTTGACACATAGTGTCTGCGGGATTTTCTTTTTATTATAACCTCTGAGGAAATAGATCTTATGGCTAGATATTTTGAGACTTTTACTATATTTTTTCTAGGATCATTTTGAAGAAATCTTTTTTTGGTAACTAGAGAAACTTTCCCTTAGCGACCAAACTTTTGACAGGTGGTAAAAAAAATATTTAATATTTTTTCCTCCTCATTCTTAAAAAAACAATTTCGCCTAAATCGTTTTTTTTTTTGCACTACCTGTTTTGGTCCTGATGACGTCATCATAAGTATTGACACCACCAGAAAAATAATTATGCCGACGAGTATTGTGTTGAACTAACTTTCGGGAAAGTTTCAATACCATAGCATGTTTCCATTAAATGTTATGGAAGGCGGGCACTTTGTGCCCCCTCCATACATTTAGAGCCCCAAAAAGCTAATACGGAATAGGGTTAATCTTTCACTAGTCGGTGGGGTTGTCTAAACATGTTTTTTTTATGTTTTTAAAGCTCGAAAAAAATATGTGGTGAAAGTGTGAGTGGAATTTAGCGCGGATTATTTTGGCCGAGCTGCGCATGTGCGAATTGCTTTCCAGAATCTGAAATCGGTTGTTCTGACGTCAAAGAAATTATGTTTGTGTCATTTCCTAGAAATTAGCTGTTTATTGTTCATTCTTTCATACTTCTTTTAGCTATCAGAGAAAACTTTGTGAAGAGAGGAGAAGGAAGGATAATGAATCACTTACCCTGTACATAGTCTCTTTCTTGTGACAATGCCTTGCATTATCGTTGACAACGGTAATGCTGTGAATACATTCACTTATCTCCTATATCATACAACCCGTCCGTTTGTAAAGTTTTGCTCGTTCTAAAACCATTCCACATCCAAAAAATGTGGATATTTTCTTCATAATATTACTATTAATTTACTGCATCCTCTCTCTCCACGACTTCTTCACATCGTCAAAGTTCCTTATAAATAGCAAAAACGTTGTAGCTACAACCGATCCTACAGATTATGAGACATTTTACAAATTTCAAAAGCAATACACACCCCAAGTAACACGTAAATACGAAAAATGACGACTAAAATGAGGACTTAGGTCTTTTGGAAACTCGACAAATTCTGCTGTTCCTAGCAGCCTAGTACCCAGGCTCTTGAAACTAATTCGATTTTTTGTGTCTTTTGTTTTGCTACCAAAAGTTTAAGGCTTTTTATCTAATTGGGAGTTCGGAATTTTGGCTCGAATTTTACCTTGTCTCAAATATTCATGCGATTGCTTGTAGATCATATCTTTAAAATGTTACTTTACTCTATTCGACAGAGCATCAAAACTTTCTACAAACATTTTTTTCAGGTCAAATGTTATCACACACTCTTTTAAAAATAACCTACAAACCGCATTTTCCGATTTAAAAACGACGCACTATTATCAACGTGAATAAGCGCAAAAAAGAATTGTTAAAATAGTCTGTGTGACAAACTGTGTTCCTGAAGAGGTCACTTCTTGCTACATCATAAGATTGGGTCTTACCAGGTATTAACTCACGTAAGTAACCAGGAGAGTTACCATTGACAACATTAAAAAAATAAACTAATCTTCTATACCAATGTATATCACCAAGGCTCTCAAGAACAAGTTCTTAATATTAGTGGTCACGAATGTCCCCTTTATAGCCCTCAAGGGCAGAATCGTATTGGACAGACTCGATCATTCTGCAGAAAGCATCGTTGTGAGGCTGATCATATATAACATCACAATAATCCAAATGCGGTCTTATAAAAGACTTATATCTTATCACTTGTCAGTGTTAGGTGAGAACTGAGTTTTTTTAGCATAAGGAGCATCTATAAGCATCATAAGCACTATCGTTCTCGCTTGCAAATCAAAACCTGTTACTCACTTGTTACTTTGCAATTAAATGTCTAACACATCTAATGTCAAACTATCACAGTGGTAGAAATGAGAGCAACATGGATGAGTAATTTCCCCTCCTCCACAATGATTATACTCTTATTTCTACTATCAATGGTCTTAGAGAAAGATACATACCCTGCCAAATATAATTGGTTGCATTATGACAGCCACTAATGCAGGAATAAGGAGTGCAATTCCTATTTTATCAGTGCTGAACTTTAAACCACCTGCAAAAAAATATTTATTTAAAAATGTATTTTTCTTTTTAGATTTCCGACCTCTCAAGGCCTAGGACAGGATACTTTATTGACCTGTCCAGATCTTCATCTTTATCCTGATAGATAATACGACCCTCGATCTACCTTATTTCGCCCTGAAACATGGCCTTTACAGGGAAACAGGTAGACGGAAGTGCTTCCAGGGACTTGGCTCAAAATTGTCACCCGAGCGTGGTATTGAACCGGGGACCTCCAGACCATAAGCACCACTGCTTAACTACTACAGTCACTACAGCCTGAAATATCGGAATGGAATGATGAAAGTTTACAAACTATACCCTCAGTCGTTTTGTCTTTCCTCAAAACAAAATAAAATTAATAAGGTGCGTGCTCATTAGTTAAATCAACTGCCACAAAGTCTCATGTCAGCAATTGAATGCATGCTCATTGGTTGAATCCACTGCAAAATAAGTCTCATGTGAGCAATCGAATGCCCAAGTCAATATAACTGCCGGACATCACTTGTGGAGGAGTGTTATTAAAAGCTGAACATTATACTCAAAAAACACTCCTGTACAGGCAGTTATATTCAAGCTTGATACCAGGTAATCTTATGTAAAGGTAACAATTTGTAAAGAAGCTAAAATCTGTGATGAAGAGTGTTAGCTCAACGAGCTTAATTGATTGGTTGTTCAGTACAAAGAAACCAATCAATTTCAAGATCCTTGATTCAGCATTACGCGAGAATAATAAAATGAAAGCCTAGACACATATTCACATGAGCTTGTGCGGTATGTTTTCTTTATAACAGCTCTGTTATAGGATCACTGAGGTGTAAAATTAGTAAAGTAACTTTTCTTACTTTTTTCAGGATTTTGAATATCAGTGCTCCTAAAAACAGGGTTCTTATAAGTAGAATGGGTATAACATACAAGCTCAAGTAAAGATGTTATCATCAAACACCACACATTGAGCAACCTGTACGTACCATATATTGTATTAGTAGCCATCCAAAGTGAGCGTAATTCAGAGAAACCAATTATACAGAAACCAGATATACCAAACATAAAAACTACCAGTACCAAAACTTTATCACTAAAAGAAAGAAAATAAAAACTACAAAGTTTGAAGCAGTGCTAAAATACCTAAAGATTTTATATAGGTGGTTTGCTTACTCATATATCAACCATAGGATTAAACTAACGTTAACAAAACATTAACCAAACGAATGGGAAAGAATCATAATTTTGGCATAAAACAACGACGTGAATGATGATATATTTGTCTTCTACAGAACGTTTTAAAATGGTTTACATCTGGTTGAAAGAAAACCATATTTGTTGTGCAACACATAAAGATAAATTGGGTATTATCTGTAGTCACCGTGTGCCAGTCATCTTTCTTGGCCAAACATTTTCTAGTCCTAGATTAAAGAATCGTGCTCATATTGACACATGCAGATATTTTTTACAACAAGGTTTTTCAATCACAGTTTTTCAATTATCAACTTGACATTGTCTTTGAAACTTTGGCCAAAACTTATGTACCTTTGAGCTTGCTTTCCGATATCACATTTTTTCAAGCATTATGTGTGACAATTTTATTGTTTCCGATTGTAAGTTTGGAATCAAGTGCACAATATTTCTTTAATAATTTAGTGGACAAAATTCAGGCTTCTAAGTTTATGTATAAAATTGGGAATGGACATTTATAAATGTGTCTAATTTGTCATACGTGAAAGAATATTGCATTTCCCGTACTGTTGTGTCATGACAGTATCAAAGATATAAATTATTCTGTCTCCACTACACTCGTTCCACAACAAATAATTTGTTATTACAACTCGATGTTTCCAATTAATCTCATGACCGTTGCACGACTAACACTACAAATATTTAATATCCTTAGGTAAGATTCTGAGGTTTCATAGGGTTAAGCGAGCTGGTAAATAGAACACCCCTACCCTGTGGAGAACTTTCTATAACAATTTCTTCCACAGGCTAAAATAAACATGCCATACGAATATGTTCTACTGAATCTATTGTGTTTTCAGAATTTGCTGTTCACACAAACAAGAGATGTTTCTTCTATGATAATAATTTATCAAACTCGAAATTATACAGAAATAATTAAAGTCTACTCTTGTTGAGGTTTTGATTTGCATATTCTCTTTTATCAAATATCTTGATCCATTAGGAAATTATTATGCTCATTATTATCGGATGGCTCTATACAAGACTGCCCGAAATTGATTTGACTAAAACCTATACTTTCTATGCCTGGAGGCAAACATAGAATTTAAAAAACAAAACAAGATAACATCTATACCTAAGTAATCCATACAGTGACCAAGACTTGACTTCAGTACAGCATTGGTTTCTGTTTTCACTGATTTCATTTAATGTATCTTCATTTGTATTCAATAACTCGTCATTTCTTTCTTGCTCTATTTTTGTAGTTGTGCTATCTTCATTAACAAAATGGAATGTCTCAATTGAAACTTTTTTTTCTAACGGTGGTGAATCTTTTGTTATTAATGCTTGTGTTTCATCATCCTCTGAATACCTGTAATAGACACATAGGCAGTTTATCATTTATGTAAAACAAATCGAAACATTGAAAGGTTGCAGTAATTTTTAATGATAAAGGGAATAACTTAAATAAATTAAACAAAAATACAGAGAAGGGTGTTATGTCAATAATCTTGCAATGGATTGGTTTCTTCATTAGGAAGAAACCAATCCATTGCAAGATCATTGACTCGGCACTCTTCTCCACAGATTTTAACTGTGGAGAAGTGATATTTGAGTATGAATGCCCAAGAGAAGATTAACGTGTAACAAATTAAACCCAGTGGACAAGAACGTTGAAAGTCAGCAGTAAAGATACAATGTTTGCAATGTTGTTCTAGCGTCTTCACTATGGACTTTCAACAAGTTCTTGCCTACAGGGAATAATATCAACATAATACCTGTCTTTCCTAGTTTCTTCGAATGTGAAGTAAATCATGATGATAGCAAAACCTAATATCGATGCAACTAATACACTTGGTAGTAAATACGCAAATTTTGTAAAGAATGACTGAGCAGTACCTTCAGAAAACAACAATTAAGAGACTTTAGTCATCGAAATAAGAGCAAATAATTACTGTGGAGGTAATTTTACCACAGCTTCAGGCTCCATAGACTGAAGCTATGCTCAAAAATCACTCCTCCACAGTGACTATTTGCTCCTACTACCAGGACTTCTTGCAAACTAATATTTACAGAGAAGAGTTAAGAGTCGCGATCTAGGAATTGTACTCCATGTGCTACTCTGTGTAGTTAGGGTTTTAATAGAAAAAGTATAAATAGCTGTAAATATTCATACAAAGAATGCAATTAACTTGTAGCTTTAAGTTTTTAATAAATAACAAATTTGAAGAAAAAAAAGTTCTAATTTATTTGGGTCAATTATGACGTCATATCACTAGGGGTCAAAATCAGATCTGGAACTCCCTTAACCATGGATTTTATCTCAGAATGATACTACCGTAAGTAGTGTATATGAAACAGAGCTCGCCCTGGTAATTATGATATTCTCAAATCTCCACAATCAGCATTTTTTACTTAAAATTAACACAAAAAAATGCTGATTCTGCATTACTGGATATAGGTAAGACCAGGGTGAGCTTTGTTTCATATACAGTACTTGCAGTACTATCATTCTGAGGTCATGGTTAAGGAAGTTTCAGATCTGACTCACTACTCAAGCTATTCACAATATTGTATCATAAAGGGGACTGTTGTTGTCTCATTGGTGTATTAAAGTATATACTAACCAGAAAATGCTTTTGGATACTTTTTGACTGGCTCTGCTAAGAAACCTATAGGACAAAATAATTTGTAGTAAAAATTCCATTACTGAAGCTATCTAGCAATATAAGCAATAATATAAATAATTTCTGTGTAGCCATATTTATAACCAAATGTGAGTGACATTAGCAAGGTTTAGCAAGCTCAATTTTAGATTATGTCTAGGCTGACAAATACACAACAGAGTCTGGATCTAGTCATGGTGATTCCCTAAATCTCAAATGATTTTTTTAAATAATTTCAAAATCTAGATATTGAGTTCTTTTCACCAAGCGCAGGAAGTCTGAGGAAGATAATTTAAGAAATCTGCAATATCTTCAATGGAGTTTGTTTGTGATTTTCAAACAAATACGACTGTGATGTAGAAATACAGAAACTCC
Organism: Neoturris breviconis; assembly: GCA_032360805.1. Classification (NCBI taxonomy): domain Eukaryota; kingdom Metazoa; phylum Cnidaria; class Hydrozoa; order Anthoathecata; family Pandeidae; genus Neoturris; species Neoturris breviconis. The sequence goes on along the minus strand of JAULBZ010006704.1, from coordinate 5,601 downwards.
CTTTTTATTTTGTAAATTTGTGTACTAAATAGAAAAAAAAAAGGTAAGAGAATAAAAGAATGTGGAATGTATGAGTACGAATTAAGGTAAATTTTGCACTAATAAATTCCACACAGACATGCAAAAGCTCTGCAATTTGCATTAATAAATTCTGCACAATGTAAACAAAATGAGCAATTTGCACTAATAAATTTTATCAGAACGTAAACAAAAATTATAGCAGAGAAAAAAAGTTGCAAAGCAGGCCTACCGGGGCAGGCAAGCATGAACGACCCTCATCTCTCAATATTGACTACTATTTAAGTAACTTTGGTCTCGAGAAAATAATACTTTTACGGTTGTATAAAAAGTATTCAAGGTTTTGGTATTTTACTTGTAAGAAGTAAAAGAAAGAATACGTCAGGAAACGCACAAATTAAATTCGCAAACTTTCATAAAAATTCTGAAATCGCACTAATAAATTCCGCACTTCCATACACCTCAATTTGCACTAATTAATTCCGCACTCATGTAAAAAATTTAACTCAAAATTCGCCTTAATTTATTCTCACACTTTTTAATTCCCTCAAGGTAGTCCCTAACCAATTGCTTACTACAAAAACCCTGGAGATAGCGATAGAAGTACTATTGGTATCATGTTTGTTTAGTAACTATAGAAATTTGCCAACCCCTACCCCACGCTTAATAAATTTGTCTTATCTCGTTATCAAGATGCAATTTTACCTCCTAAAGCAGGTCCTAATACAATAGCTGAATTCCATGCAGCAAATACGAGTGATACACCAATCGCCTGATTTGTTTCGTCACAAATCTCCGCAAATGCTGCTCTTCCACATACTATAACACCTGGAGATTGAAAAAATAATCAAATAGTGAACAGTGAATAATAATACAGTATATTAACCTGTATTATCAAAGTAGAGTAGATAATCACAGTGTAGGAGTTATTTTCATCACAGAAAACACTACAAAATCTAAAGCTCTACCAACGATTATTTAGTCTATTTTCAAGCATTGGTATATTAGTGTATTGGTGTATTTATGCATTGATGGATTGGTGCATTGGTTTAGGTGTAGGAGTTCAGTAAGCTTTAAAAAAGATTTAAAAGTTGTGTGTAACCTTCAGCATATTTGAATATCTCAAAATAAAGTCATTATTTTTCGACATTGTCATTGTGAAATCTTGGACAAAAATACTGTAAATTTTTTGCAAAAAGTCAAAATTTCAACTAAGAGAAAAAGTCTATAATTTTGATTAGAAACGAATGGCACAAAAATTCAAATTTGTTCCAAAGGCCTGGGTACTAGGCTGCAAGAAACAACAGAATTCATTGAGTTCGCAAAAAGTCCTGAGATCCTAAATCTTCAGTCTACTTGATAAATCTCAAGGGATTTCACGTGGTCGTTTTCCACATTTTTGTTTTACTCTTGGTGTATATTGTTCATCGAATATTTTATGTTCAAGATTGTCTGAAAAAAATAGTTTTTGCCAAATTCTGCTTAAAATACACATGTAAGACCACTGATTTTTACATTTGTTACGATAAAAATTCATTTTCCTGGGTTCCTGACCCCCTGGAATGTCTTCATTTTGTTTTTAGGCCCAAATTTCCACTTTTTGTAAATCCCAATTTCTCAAAAATTATGAAAATCACTTTTTTCCGAAAAATGATGGAAAAATCTAAGTTTTTCTGATCCAAATTGTTAAAACAGCCCAAAATTAGCAAAAAAAACATTTTAAAAATTACGTGCAACCCCCTATTTCCGGAAATCGCACATATATGGAAATTCAGACAATTTTGGCAAAAATACTGTAGACAAAGTGAAATTTTTGCAAAAAGTTGAAATTTCAACTCAAAGGAAAGTCTATAATTTTGATTAACATGACACAAGGCACGAAAATTCGAATATGTTCCAAAAGCCTGGGTACTAGGTCGCTGGAAACAAGTCTTAAGTCTACTCGAAGGGGCTTCTTATGGTCGTTTTCCACATTTTTGTTTTGCTTGTGGCATGTATTGTTCGTTGAAACTTCTAAAATGTCTCTTATTTTATGTCCAAACACAGTTCTGAAATACATTTTTTCTGTTCCTCATCCGATGATGAGAGAAGTATCTCTTGAAACATAGCCTGTTATAAATCATTAGGTCTATGGCATGATAAACTATATCATTTCAGTCAATTTAAAAGGTTTCACGTGCAGTAAATACTATCAAAATGCTAACAACTCATATTCTTGCAACTAATCAAATATGTATGTATTTCAAATAAAACACAAATAAATTAATTTTAAATTGAAAAGATTGATCAATATTTAACAGCTCATATGTAAACTTTGTGAATGCAAGTTGCCATACTAACAGTTTGCTAAATTAGTTTTTTGAGCATTTGTATTCATATAATAAAGAAAAACTTTAAAACAAATGTTGAAATCTGACAATCTCAATTCATGAATGTTTGATTTCTTTTTTTCAAATAAATATTATACTGAGAAAAAGGTTTCCAATGATATGAAAATCAATTTTATTCATAGATAGTGAATTTTAGAGTTTCAAATATACTTATCCACTTCAAAAACAAAAACATCGTACCCTGCCATGAGGAGAAAAATGAAATGCATCGTCATGTTCAATGATTATTCCATCCCATTAATATTAATATTTTTTCAGTGCGAGGAACAGGCAAAAAATATGTTAAACTACTACTAGACCAATCCTAAATCCAACAGGAGTTTACAGTATAACGTTTGAAGTAAGATCAAATAATCACTGTGGAGGAGTAATTTTTGAGCATTGCTTCAGGCTAGAAAGTCTGAAGCAATGCTCAAAGATCCCTCCTTCACAGTGATTATTCATTCTTATTTCAAACACTGGGGTAACAGCGTTGTTGTCAATGACCATATTACTGCAGTGGTCGAAATAAGAGAAGATAGATTTATGAACATAGCTTCAGACTACAAAGCCAGAACCTATGCTAAAGTATTCCCCCTCCACAATGATTATCAACTCTTAATTTGATAATGGCAATTGATTGTTTTCTTAGCAGCATACCAGCCACGAAACCAAAACCAAAACCAGCACCTACCATTAAATAAACCTTGCAAGAATCTTGTAGTAACAGCCCACTCAAATGATGTCGTAAATCCAAATGCAACCGTAGCTGCATATGTTAAACTAGCTGATAGTAATAATACCGGTCTCCTACCAATCCTATCTGCTAGCCAGCCCCAGAAATATCTGTAAATTTAAAAGAACATGCTGAACTCTAACGTAGGTGTGAAAAAGTGTAAATACAAACCCCTTAAAACAATTGTCAGACATCACTTGCAGAGGAGTGTTTTTGAATACAGTTTTCAGCTTTGCAGCTGAAAAATGTATTAAAAAAACAATTCTCTGCAGGTGATGTTCATGAGTTAATTTGAGGCTTGATACAATCTATGAAGAAGAGCTCCAAACCACACTCAGTTTTAAGTTCTTTCATATGACTCTATTCTCCAGATAGGATATGCATAATTATCAGTATTCAAAATAAGCCTTCCATACGTTAATCGATAATTATTCTAATTTCGGTTCAATGTAATGGAAAACTAGGACAATGCAATTGTCTCTCCAAAAGGACTAGCTGCCGTTTTCAAAAGATTTCACTTCAGAAACTGGTTGCAAAAAGATTTGCCAAAAAAAACAGCAATGAAAATGTGATAAAACCATTTTATTGTGGATGCTGCCAAAGTTACAAATCTTATTCTCAATATAGATGCAATCGCATGGAAGTAAGTTCATTTGAATAAATATGTTAAAAGAAGTATACCATCATCACGATATCACTTGGTCTGTTTGGAACTAATCAATTACAATACATAGTTTAGGGACGGTCTCAAAATTTCGCTCCAAAACCAATTTTTTTGGTAGGATTAAATCAACTAACATTGACAAAATTCAATAAAAATACATTTGTAAGAAAGTGTGTTAGGTCAACGAACTTGTAATGGATTGGTTTCTTTGGTACTCTCTTCTGTAGATTTTATTTTTGAGACGGTCCCTTACTATGTTTACTACAGTTAAGTAATAGTTCATCAAACACAACGTCTTAACCCTGCCCAGTAAATTTGACCAATCATAAGTACATTTACATTTTTGGAGATAATCAGACTAATAATTTGCATAGACTGGACACAAAAACCTATTTTACAGGCAGTTCAGTCAAGAATTTTGACAGGTGATGTCGGACCGTTATCTTGAGACATTTATTCCAGAGTTTATGACTTGACTTAATCAACTTACCCTCCAAAAAAGCGACCAACAAAAAGAGAAGAAGCAATCATGCCAGCATAATAACCTAAACAACAAGTATGATCATAAAATATCCAGTATTTGTGAAAATGGTTTTTAGTGATAGAAACTAGTAAAAAAAAGTCTGAAGAAAAACAAATTTAATTCATATTATGATACAAAATGCTAATATGAGAAATTGTTTTTTTTTAATTTTAATGCCATCTCAAAATCCAAACATATCGAGTTTTTATTTCATAACTTCGTTTCGTGTTTTCTATGACAATAAAATGATGCATATCTGCCATTATAGACTATTGGTGCAATAAAATGATGCATATCTGCAATTATGGATTATTGATGCAATAAAATGAGAAGAAGTCAGAATTTCCAACATTGATTACATCCACATAGGCAGACGTGCATCTTAAAAAATTTAACAAGCAGTACCTCTATCTCTATCTTTATATCCAAAGCTCTAAAAGAAAATGTAGAATGTAATTGTTACTAGGATTGGTAGTTAAAAAAAGAGCAAATTTTTTTATCATTTGTTAATAACAAAACCGACTTTCTGTATGAAGTTTCATAATCTGTCAATCGGTAGGTACATATATATACGTCTGACAGATTTACTGAATTCCTTTGGGAGTTAAACTAGTGGAATGCACTAGTAGTACCGAATGAGCAGGTGGTACAATAAAAATAAGAGTTTGTCTAATTAAATATGAACAGATTCGTACGATGGAATCTAGTACAAAGTAAGACATTTTGAAATTGCCAAAGTATACATCCGCCAGATGAACATTTGGATTAATATTTTTAGAAAAGGTTCCTGTAGATGCTGAGACTACTCATTACTCCCGAGAAATGTCCATAAATTGGGTTGTACAAAATATGCCTTGGAATGCCAGGGTTCCATTAGGAAGATTTTTACAAGCCACCAAAGTATCGATCATACACCCAACATATTTTTTAACTTTATCATAGACCCAAAAGCAAAATTTTAAAAATGTCCAACATTTAAAATTTTCTGTCTGGAAAAATAATCTGATTGGTAAATCTTATTTCCAGTGAAAACAGGCTTTTAAGTAATAAATATGAGTCTATTTTAAAGACATTAGCCTTAAGGATTTATATGATAGATGGGACATACTTTCTGCACTCTTCCGCAATGTTAGATATTACATGTAAGACTTAAACTCACCGAAATAAACAATGTATATAAACTAGTAAATAACTAAGTCGTCACTTGTGGAGGAGTGTTTCTAAGTATAGATTTCAGGTTTGAAGTTGCAAACTATACTCAAAAAAGACTCCCACATGTGATGACTGACAG
>JAULBZ010006703.1:0-12136 GCA_032360805.1 Neoturris breviconis | reverse complement strand
GTTAAAAAATATAGATTCATTCAAAACAAGATGGGGCTTTTCGCGGCAACGTGTTTTCTTCGTGTATTTTCTTTGCAAGTGAATGAACTTTAAATCTGCTTAATAAACAATAGGAGAGGAAATGCAAAGGAAACCTTAATAGAACGGCAAGTTAACTGAACTGCCAAAGGAGTAACTGATAGGAACGGTCACAATAAATGTCTCACCAATTCGTCACCACATCGGACAACTTTGACTTCTGGTCGGACAATGTCTGATGTTCGACCGTTAAATTGTGCCTTGGTTTATAATGTATAGGTATAAAACTAAACTGTATATATTTATAATGCATAGGTACAAAACTAGACTGTGTTTATAATACATTGATGTAAGACTAGACTGTGTTTATGATGCATTGGTATAAAACTGAACTGTATATATTTATAATGCAGAGGTATAAAACTAGACTGTGTTTATAATACGTTGATGTAAAACTAGACTGTGTTTATGATGCATGGGTATAAAACTGAACTGTATATATTTATAATGCATAGGTATAAAACTAGACTGTGCTTATAATACATTGATGTAAAACTAGACTGCGTTTATGATGCATTAGTATAAAACTAAACTGTATATATTTATAATGCATAGGTATAAAACTAGACTGTGCTTATAATACGTTGATGTAAGACTAGACTGTGTTTATGATGCATGGGTATAAAACTGGACTGTATATATTTATAATGCAGAGGTATAAAACTAGACTGTGTTTATAATAGGTTGATGTAAAACTAGACTGTGTTTATGATGCATTGGTATAAAACTAAACTGTATATATTTATAATGCATAGGTATAAAACTAGACTGTGTTTATAATACGTTGATGTAAAACTAGACTGTGTTTATGATGCATGGGTATAAAACTAAACTGTATATATTTATAATGCATAGGTATAAAACTAGACTGTGCTTATAATACGTTGATGTAAAACTAAACTGTGTTTTTAATGCAAAGGTATAAAACTAGAGAAATTAGTAAAAATACCACTAAAAGTAGGTTTTGTATTTAAATACTTGTGACAAACAAGTTGTTTTCTCTGTAGTCTTACTGTCATGCTCACAAATATTTTATTCCGAAAAGTGTAAAATTAACGACATCATCTGCATAGGAGTGTCTTCTGAGTACAGTTTTCAACTGTGAAACATACTCTTCTCAACTGATTGGCAAACAATTTATTTTCTTAAAACACTCTCCATCTCACTTTTCGCTTCCTTGTTCGTGCATGCTAGAATATATTATAATTAAATTTAATAACATGCATGCTATATTAATTACTTTAGATATCTGTGTTGTTACAAATACAGGAGAGTATTAATGAGTTTAAAGATCAGTAGGTAAAAGCATTAAAAGGTTGTGAGTTGTATTGCAACCGGGTCGGTCCTATCATTTTGCTATTAAACACTATCATTTAATTTCACGTTTATACAATGACACTTGTTAGGTAAGTTAATTAAGTTTTAACAATATGTGTAGATACTTGCTTCAAATACAACTGAGAAGTCACCTAGGAACTTTCAAGTTTACCTCCAAAAATATGTTTTAATCATTACGCCTAGTTCCTTACAACTGTTTTACTTGTTACGCTGGTAACTTTTAAGGTTACCTTGAATGTTAACTGTTATTATTTTGAATATTGTCACCGCCATTTGTAGCTTTTAGTATAGAAAATCAGTGTAGAAAAGGTCATGATTGCGTGGTGTTTTATAAAGAAGATAGAGTGCAATTTTACAGGATTTTGTCAGTGTTCAAATAATCAGTGAAGCAATGATTTTGTCTTATTTTAAACACTGAAAGTAGTTGAAATAAAAGCTTTGACTGTTATGCGTAATCAGTTTTGTTGTGTTCATGTTCACCCTAAACTGTTTTAAGGAAATAATTAAATCATTGTGTTTTTATGTTTGCCATTTTTGTTATCATAAAAAAGTATCAATCGTTGAAATAAAAGCAAATAATCACTGGAGGAGTGAGTTTTGGACATAGCTTCTTTGTAGCCTGAAGCTATGCTCAAAAATCCCTCCTCCACAGTGATTATTTGGTCTTATTTCGACCAGTGTATACATACTACATGACTATAAAATGTTTCAAATTCAACCAGAGATATTGGAATCCTGACACCTGTGGAGGAGTAGACATTTACTGTACAAATCTTCCATTACACTGCGATCAGCTTTTTCCATTTTATTATACTTTTCACCTCAATTCAAGAAAGTCACCATACCTCCTTGTGAGAATATTTTGGTTTGAATTTTAATTTCTGGGGGTTGTTTTTGATATTTAATATTTTAAAACATTCCAGACAAATTTCAATTTTTTTTCACAAAGAAACCAATAATTATCTAGATTGTGGATGTAACACCATTCACTCCAGATCACTTTTGCACTTATTTAAAACAGTGATTACTCTCATCTGATTACTTATCATGTGTGGAGGAGAATTGCAGTGTCATTTGCAGAGGAAATCGTCACTATTTTATGTCATCACTGGTTCTATTTTTTGTAGATTATACATCATGAATCGGAGACATTCTCAGTTACCGCAACAAGAAAAAGAACTTCAAAGATATATAGAAGGATGGCTGCAATGTAAAAATGAAAAGGGAAAGGTATTGTTCATCAACCTTATTTTTATTTAATCAGTAAACAGTTTCGTGAGTGCTCAAAATAAGAGGAGAATTATATATCAGGCTACAAAGCTTAAAGCTATTTTCAATATGCGCTTCTCCACAGTGATTAATTACTCTTAGAACTAAAACTGAATACTACCAAGATGTGCATGCAGGGCTCGAAATAACAGCCGGTCATCACTGTGGAGGAGAAATTTTTCAGAATATTTTCATTAATACTGATTAATATTCAGGAGTTAAAATATCTAACTGTGGAACAGTAATTTTTCAGAATATTTTTGAAACTCTCTCCTCCACAGTGCTGACCAGCAGTATTTTAACCCTGGATATTTTGTTGTATCAAAGAGCTTGCTTTACTGATGTGGTGATGGTGGTCACTGTGTCAACAATGTGAAACAGACTTAACACTCCAACTTACTATTTATATACCGTAAGAATAACTGCGTAGCAGTGTAGCATGTGTTATAAAGATTGCTCTCTATTTTTTACTCCATTACATATTTGGAAAATGTAGCAGGTGTATTAATTTGTGGTGTTTACCTTTATTCCTTAGTTCAAGCGCTTGTGGTGTGTATTGAAAGGACAGCTGCTTGGTAGTAATTTGGTGACAGCATTCTTATTTTGTTTTAAAGATTCCAACACACATGTCAGAGAACACGTAAGTGCTTCGTAAGATTCCAACACATGTCAGAGAATACATAAGTGATTCGTAAAATTCCAACACACATGTCAGAGAACATGTAAGTGCTTTGTAAGATTTGTAAGATACCAACATGTCAGAGAACACGTAAGATAAAATAAATATAATTTACAGTGCTTAAAGTAAGAACAAATTGGAAGTGTAATTTTTGAGAATTGCTAAATAAAATCACCAAACCGATTTTCTCTCATTTCAAAAGTCTTGTAGCTTTATGCAAGTTTGTTAACATAAACACTTAAGGCTGGTTTCCAGTTCTCAAGTTGGTTGTATAAATTGTCGCAGTTGCTAGCGAATATGGTATTTTGATTGAATGGTGCGTTTTTTATTGCCTGGTAGTTCAACCAAGTTCAACTACCTGGTAGTTCAACCAAGTTTAACTACCATGTGAATGAAAAACTTGTCAACCAAGCAAAATACTGGACTTACATATTTGCTAGCAACTGCAACCAGTTCGTGTGACCAACTTGAGCCTTTAGAGACTGTTTCAATAAGGTGGCCGCTACTCATGGAAAAAGTCATGGAATTCCAAAATTTTACCAAAAAGTCATTAAAAGAATAGTCATGGAACTTTTTAACATAGGTTTGCTGAATTTGTTTAGTTTTAATTATTAACAACCACTAATGAAAAGTAAAACTCCTATCAAGATGAGTTGTGAGACTAATGAAAAGTAAAACTCCTATCAAGATGAGTTGTGAGATTAATGAAAAGTAAAACTCCTATCAAGATGAGTTGTGAGACTAATGAAAATTAAAACTCCTATCAAGATGAGTTGTGAGACTAATGAAAAGTAAAACTCCTGTCAAAATGAGTTGTGAGATTAATGAAAAGTAAAACTCCTGTCAAGATGAGTTGTGAGACTAAGCTAATAGATATTCTGTAAAAACACCTAGAAATTCATTTCCAAATTTGAGTGGCCACATTTGAATGGAGGATGAAAAAAAGTTGTGGCACTGGCATTTTGATATTTCGTACACAATTCTTTAGTTAGCAATTAGAAATAATGTGTTGTTAAATAGTTTAAAATCATGTGAAATAACATAGAAAAAGTAGGGATCAAATAAAATAGGTCTGATTACATTCTGCCCACTGTGGCGGTCTTTATTTTAGTTTCAATATCTAGGTTCCTATTTTAGATGACTTCTCAGTTTCATGGGCTTGATCATTCATATTATATATATATTCAGTGTTTCTGCATTCTGATTTGTGTTGTCAGAACATCTGTAACAATAAATAAGTTATTTTATTGGTGGATGTTAAAAAACTAATCCCAGCATGATTTGAATTTTTTTAGCAGGTACCATATAGGTCTTCCCATCAGGTTGTCCCAGGTCCCAGAACGTTCATCATCAATGTCTGGGTAAAAAATTAATATATTATTTGATTGTAGAATAACAATTATACATCGATGCTTCCTGAACATTGTTTGTCGCAAATGATTTGTTGTTGTGAACATTTTATTCATACTCCATGTTTTAGAACATACTACGCTTTATCTAGTCTTCTGTCAAATTTGTTTAATGCATTGTCCAAAACACAGCTCCTACATTTAATGTATCTATAATATTTGAATTGATGATGATATTAAAAATGAAACACATTTACGCCCCATCACAAAAGGAAGAAGAAAAATAACGAATTATAAATTTTTTTCTGGCCTCAGCATTCTTTTGCAGCTTCTTTTGCATGCAAATTAATGTCTTCTTAGAATTACGATGAAAAGAGAAGTTTTTTCAACTCTGTTTTTAGGTTTTGATAGAAAATAATCTTTTTTTGCTTTCTTTACTGTTTTCTGTTTTTTAACAAAAGTATCAGAACAATGCCTAAACAGTCACACGGAAATCTTGAAAAAATCTGATTTCTAAAGTATCGTAAAAATCTGGGATGACCGATTAGTCATGTGACTAAACAATCTGGGATAACCCATTAGTCATGTGACTAAACAATCTGGGATAACCCATTAGTCATGTGAATAAACAATCTGGGATAACCGATTAGTCATGTGACTAAACATTTAGATATATTTACTTTTCTTTTTCAAGTAACTTCACAAACATAATACCAAAATAATGATATACGTGATTTGTATAAGATTTCTCACTTAGAAATGGTGATTTCAGGTTATGACTCACCCATAACTTACAATCTAAACATGGCAAATACTTCGTTAGCTATAATATAGAATAAAATGTTTGATAAACGCTCTGACGTAATAACTCCAAAATCTAAAAATAATTATCTTTCGTTAGTTTAGAACACGTCATTAATTGCTGTTCAACTTTCGTTCAATCCACTGGTCATAATAAGAGTAAATAATCACCATGGAAGAGAGTCTTTGTAGCTTGAAGATATGCTCAAAAACCACTTCACCACAGTGATTATAAAATAACTCTTCTTTTGACAATGGTAATTACCATAAGTTACTAACATTCATTAATCTTTTTTGATTACAGTCAATTAGGAGAATATTACAATGTGTATACTAATTATTCTATTACGTGGGAAGCTACTTCCTTTGCACATAGAAAACTTTATGTCACTTGATGTAAACTCTTTGTGTGTTACTGTGTGGGAGTTTTCATCTTTCGGTGCTTTCTGAGCGATCTATAAAGTAGTTAGTTTGAGTGGGCGAAATGTTTCTGAGATGAGTTTCCTGTCACGTAACTATTGCTCAGTTAGTATATTTGAAAATACATTAAGTACCTTCTGTGTCTGGTATAAAGCTTTCTATGTAATATTTGTATAAACAGGAATAACGATATGTGCTCTCCTATGAATTGCACTCTGGGAAGACATACTTTTTTGAGGGTTCATCTCAAACTTAGAGAAATGTAAGAATGTACTTAGAGTCAACGATCTGCATTTGATTGGTTCATCATAAAAAACCAACCAATAATAAGACCTATTGTAAGGTAATTTTTAGGCTAACCCTTCTTCCTCTTTTATCTTTGTTAGTTTTTGACAATGATTTACATTGGGCGGAAAATTCAGCATGAAAGCCAAAATAAGCGAAGATATTCCATTGGTAAAAATTGATGTTACATGTCATGTGATGTCATTTTCCACCAATAGAATGTCTTCTTGTGACTTTTGTTTAGAATTTTTTGCCTAGTGGCATTCAAGCGTTAAGCCAGATTTTTTTCAAAATGTAGCCGCATATACTCTAGCCTACAAATCTTGGGAACCATGTCTATAAATTTTGTTTAAAAAAGCAGATATGTTAGCAGCGTTAAAGAAGTCAAAATCAATAAATTTGAGAAAAATTAATCTATGATGAAGAATGCTAAGTCAATGATCTTGCAATTAATTGGTTTCTTCAGCACTCTTCCCTGTATTAAACTTATTTATGTCTATGACGTAAATGCCAATTGAAAATTATAAATAATATAGTTTTCAATTAAACTGTTATTACGACAAGAAATTACATACATGGTTTTATAGATAAAAACATTCCATTGTAGTCAAACATACACGACATAAAAATATATTTTCATATTTAATAATAATAGCCTTAAAGGAGGTTTTACTTGCTCTGTTCTTGTCCATGTTTATCGGCATTACGCACCAGGGTTTCTTAAGGAAAAATGTATACAATATATTCTTGTGACATCATTTCGCGAACTGTTCATAATCCAAACATGTCAAAGTGAGTTATAGTGTTGATGACCTTTATTATTCAAGTGATTCTAACCATACTTTTCTTGTGACTATGTCCTAACGATACCTTTGAATCATCAACACCAGGCTACACTAACGAACCAGAATACACAGAGTCTTAGCTGAAAAAACTTGCAAGTAAGTGCAAGTCTCGTCTGATATCTCTGATTATGAAGATGTTGATGAACATGACTCGAGTAGGATGGAGAATCTGTACTAGTGTAGATGCAAAGCCATTGCATTATATTATATACAGTAATTGAACGTAAATGCTGCAGGGAGTATGAAAGGTTACTGAGCTCAAAGCTCAAAAATATTAACTGTATTTAACACAGCATGAAGCAAACGTTGTGTCTTAACAAAACTATCTTTGAGACGTTGTACATCTTACATAAAAGAAAAAACATGTCCAATAACTAATCATTCTTCTTTTATTTATACACTGTTCATATTTTCACTGTTGTTCTCTTATAAAAAACTTTTAAACATACTCAAGTCATGTTGGAAATTATAAATTCTAATTCTATGCATGAGTAATTTAGAATAAGTAGATATAATAATACGAAGAGTCCTAGTTTACATTTTAATCAAGCGGAAATTAGGCGTCAATTATTATACCCATAGAATTATCATACCCAGGACCTCAAACCTTATGTGTGATCGCTTATATGTTTATATATTTTGCTTTACGAAATGACGTCAGAAAAAAAAATTGATATCGAACAGGATTACTCATAAAAGGTTTACTCAAATGGTGAGGGTGATTGATCTTCTATGTCAATTTTCAGCCAACCCTGTCTTTAGTTAAGCAATGATTCGTCGACAATAAACGATGACCTTAACGGTAGAATAATGCAGGCTTTTTTGTAAAAATATTCATAATTTATTTTCATAAGAATTCTAGAAGTTTTTCAAACATCTGTCTGCTGAATATGATAATAATAATAATAATAATAATAATAATAATAATAATAATAATAATAATAATCTTTATTTCATGTTGGACACAATTTACAATATAGTTAAAAACTAATAGAAGCCAACGGGTAAATAGAAAAATACAAAAAAATGTTAAAAAAATATTATTGCGATCAGGAAATATTCTGCAGTGGCAGTAAAATGTTTCCATCCTGCTGATACCAGACCTAAATTCAGATACACTACGTGATTTCTTCAAGTTTGACGGCAGGTCATTCCGTGCCAATATTACCCGGAATACGAAAAACTTGGTTGAAAAATGCATTTTGGCAGGGAGAGCTAATGGCATTCAACGACGAAGATCCATATCCAAACTCTTGTAACTAAGGCTTTAGTTCATGTAAGGATTTGTGTACTTCAGTTAACAAGCAGCGCAAATTATTGGTGTGGATTGGGATCTCATCATACACCTCAAGGAGTTCATCACGTGTTGTGATAAAATCCATGCTCTTAGTGCTCTAGCCTGTGTAGACAAAATTTTCTTTGCAACAAATTTAGAGCAAAACAACAAAATTAAATTGCAATACTTGAAGCATGACATGACATGTGCATTACAAAGAAGAAAAGCCTTCTTTGCGTCCAGGTAGCTACGTGATCTGAAGAAGTTTCTCTGCTTACGATTTAAACTCGCACCTTTCCCCACTGAAAGTGCACCATCTTGTGTGTATCGTATCAGCTCCTGTGCGTCTGAGCTTTGTTTTGGTTTTCTTTTTTGTGGTTCATATCATATGCCATGTTTAGAGAATTTGGGTGGTCAGGCAGATTAGAATGTGGACCTTTTTCAGAAGTTAACTAGCTAGCCGACTATTTAGCCAACTAACACTAGTTGGTTAGCTGCAGCTAGCTATCTAGCTAGTTTCTAAAAAATGCACACCACCCCAAAAAAGGAAATAGTTATACCCCATTACCTAGCCAGCCAGCTGAGAAGCCTTTTTATTATTATTTTGTACCAGCTAGCTGGTCTGTCTAGCTAGCTATAATTATATTCAAGGGGGGCGCTTAGTCAATCGACAAAACTTAAGGTAAACTTAAAGTATTTAAAAATTTTCGGGAAAATAGAATAAACACCACAATGATATGCTTGTGTTATACTGTTTCTTTATTTGTTAATCAATATCTACATCTTTATCATCTGAAATTATTGAAGGGGTGGACTTATTTAATTGACAAAACTTAAAGTATTTATTTATTTATTTTTTTTGGGGGGAAAATACAATAAACACCACAATGATATGCTCGTGTTATACTGTTTCTTTATTTGTTAATCAATATCTGCATCTTCATCATCTGAATTCTCATCTAACAGCAAAAAACCATGTATAGATTTTCATTTTCACTAAAAAATGTTTTAAAAAAGGTCGAATTCGAAAAACTTTTTAGAGGGGGGCGCTTATTCAAGGGGGAGCGCTTATTGAAATTTTTGCGAAAAGATAAGGCGCTTATTCAAGGAGGGCGTTTAATCGATGCATTACAGTAATGGACATTGTACGTTATTGTTTGACCCAGCCCCTGCCATCTGCAGGTATTTTTTCTTATTTGTTAATTTTGGGCGGTGGAGAAATTTAGGTAACAACATTACCAAGCGCCAAAAATTAACGACCTTAAAATTGTACGACATTTTTTTTTTAAATTCATTTTTTGAAAAGTTACAACCCCCTGAAGACAAGTAAAAAAGAAAATAGTTTTTATAAAACTAAAATTAAAATAGTGGGGGTTCACTTAAATAGTAAATAGTAAACCCTGATACTGTTTTTCAGGTTAATTTATGCTGAACACGATGGTATTGTTTTATTCGAAAAACGATAAAGAGTCGATTTTTACATTGTTTCATTTTTCTTCCCACCTGCAAAAAATTCCAAAAAAACAATTCCATATTTGAATAGTTCATTCTTTTAGCTTTCCATTGATACAGTATATAATGTTAGTATTTGATAAAAAAGGAAACATGGATATTTTAATGTATAAAAAGTCATACAGAAAGACAGGGAACTATCCTTAAGGTAGGACAAATATTCTTGCCAACCAATTCAGACATGGGATCATCTATTATCGGTTTTGATATAGAGAAAAATGTTTCCAAATGATGACAGTTGTAATTCTGGATTTAAAAAACACTCACTGACTCCAGATTTGATTAAGATGATATCATTGATGCATTTGACAAGTTATCTAATAGTGCAGCTCCTTGTCCAGATGGTTTAACAGCAATCTTCCTTAAAAACTGCAAACAAGTTCTTGCTAAACTTCTATACTTGTTATGGAGGAATTGTCTGGATAAAGTATTACTGCACAATCACTGAAAGAACCTGATATCGTTTCCATTCACAAAGGAGGAAGTTGTGGATAAGCTGCTAATTATAGGCCGATTGCACTTACTTTGCACTATAAAAATATATGAAAAGGTTATAAGAAAGCATATGATATCCTTCATAGAAGAAAACAATCTGTTCAACCCTATGCAATATGGATTCAGACTTGATTGGTCATGTAGCTACTCTCTCACTACGAAAATATCATAAACATTCTAGAGACAAATCCAAAATGTTGATGTATGGACAATGGATATATTCCTTCCTGGGAAATCGTAACTAATTTGTTCTAATCAATGGAGCCAAATTTAAAAAAATGCCTGTCACATCTAGAGTTCCTCAAGGTTCTGTCCTTGGGTCTTTGCTGTTCCTAATATTAATAGTGGACATTGATAACGAATTAGCACAAGGTTTGCTGGATCGATTTCTAAATTATTTTCCTGATGAGCCTCAAGTTGGTGCATCACTACCACATATGATACCTTTAATGTTAGGTGAAGTTGGTGCATCACTACTATACATGATACCTTCAATGTTAGGTGAAGTTGGTGCATCACTACTATACATGATACCTTCAATGTTAGGTGAAGTTGGTGCATATACGATACCTTCATGTTAGGTGAAAAATTGGTGCATACATGATACCTTCAATGTTAGGTGAAGTTTGTGCATCGCTGCTACATATGGTATCTTCAATGTTAGGGGAAGTTGGTGCATCACTACCAACCACATATGATACATTCAATATTACCTCGAACATCTTGCTTTCTTGAACATTCAGTTATGTAAACCGAATGAAGTCTAATACTGGATCACCTAGCAACTGAAGTTCATGACTTCCCTGTCCTGTTACACCCATAATAAATATTTAGATTCAAACTGTTTGATATTTAATAATACGTCACCATAAATCTATTATTGTATTAGACGTTTCACACTGCACAGCCATTACAGTTAAAGCAATCCAAGAGTAAATAATCACCGTGGAGGAACTATCTTTGAGCTGATTATTTGTTCTTTTAGTTACAATCATAAATTAATCACTACAGTGGTCGAAGTAAAAGCGATAATAAAGTCTGAAGCTATGCTCATACATCCCTCCTCCACAGTGATTATTACTCTTATTTTGACTGCTGTATCATTCCACTGTGATTATTTATATTAATTTAGAATCAATCGATTACAAGCTCGTTGACAGAACACCCTTCTCTGCAGTTCCATTTTGTTAAATTTGGTTAATATTAATGATAATGATAATTAATAATTATGATATATATTATAGAATGAAAATACCATTGTTGACTGTCCTGTAAATGGAGATCACAAGGTGCGTAAAGATAAACTGTCAGATCATATTCCAATTTGCAATGCGAGGCGACATGGAATAAAAGATATGCAAAAGAAGGTTAGTTGGTTGCAAAATAATATGATTTTTGACCCACCAAAAACAACTGGATAAGATATTGCTTTACCACATAAATGGTTTAACAAACCCCAGGTCCCTATTTAAAAATTCTGACCCAAAGAAGGTGATGGGTTGTGACATAGGGGTGTGCTTATTCGAGAGGTGCGCTTATTAAATTTACTAGCAAACCGGTTGAAATAAAAAAGAAAAAACGCTTCTCCATAGGATACTTCAGTAAAGTACTAAGCTACAACATTCATTGACAATCTGATCAATCTTAATCAAACTTGAACAATCCTTACTTTTCTTGTGATGAATGAATTTGTCGGTTTTAGCTTGAATCAACCGGAGCTCCAATTCATTTACACTTGCAATATAATAGCTTCCTCTAGCCTAGGACGGCTGTTGTGCAAAACTGAATC